>JAMPIV010009428.1:0-40000 GCA_024509875.1 Oreohelix idahoensis | reverse complement strand
ATACCACCCGCACCACACCACGCTAATTAGCCAGCTACCTCTATAAAACTCATACTAAGCGAATTTATCGATTTTTTATATTTTCCTCTTTATCTCAAGAGTGCAGAATTTTATCGATTTTTATGTATGTTGTATATATGTACATATGTTGTATAAAGAAACATAACAACACACTGCTGAGTCATACACACAAAACACTAGACAAAACCAAAAGCAATACCACCCATACCCGCCAGCTACATCCCAACACACACATGAGTCGTCACCCCCGCTAGCCAAAGTCAATAACCTCTCCCTTAAAAAAAAACCCCTTAGTAACCTACGCCGCCATTATCGATTTTTATATTTTTTGCCATTATCGAATTTTATATTTTTTATATATATTTGTTCTGGGCAGAAGCTGTAACAAAAACACTGTGATATTAAATATATTTATTACAATTAAAAAACCTTGGTATTTGTTATCTATGTTGTAAAATATATATTGTATGTATGTATATATGTATATATGTTGTATATATATTGTATAAATATTGTCTACCTGTTGTAAAATATATATATACGTTACATAAATAAACAACACACTAATAAAACAATACCACCCACACCCACCAGCTACACCACAACACATGAGTCGGCATCCCTGCCAGCCAAAATCAATACCCCCCGTGCACTCAAAAATCAACACCACACCACGCTCATTAGCCATCTTCCTCTATAAAACTCATACTAAGCGAATTTATCGATTTTTTATATTTTCCTCTTTATCTCAAGAGTGCAGGATTTTATCGATTTTTATGTATGTTGTACATATGTATATATGATATTGTCTACCTGCTGTAACACACACACACCCACACACACACACACACACACACACATATATATATATACGTTGTATAAATAAACAAAACTATACAACAACACAAAAACCACACCCACCAGCTACAACACACACACATGAGTCGGCACCTCCGCTAGCCAATGTCAATACCCTCTCCCTACCCCCACCGACCAGCTAACACCAGTAATTAACTACAACCTACTTATCTCTCCTTAGTTACCTACTAACCCACCATTATTGAGCTAATATATTGCTATATAAAAGTCCGCTCTACCACTTGAATCGATCGGTATATTTTGCTATATAAAAGTCACGCTCCACCACCTGAAAAGGGGATCGTTTTGCGGCTACTATACTACTAACGTTGCCCAGAACTTTGTATACTCCGTTATTTCTGTGTATTTAGTAATCGGACACAACTACCCGGTCGTCTATTTGTGAATAAACACTTCTTTCATGTTATTTATATTTATCTTAAATAAACACTGACAAATAACTCCAGCAATCTGGGATGATGAAGTTGCCGATCCCCCAAGTGGCGATGTTCCCTATGGCGCCACCTCAGATTTGGCTAAAATAAGTTCTCACAACAAGCAGAAGAGAAAATGAAAACGCCGAACAGAACGCCAGGGAATGAAAACAGTTGAGGGTTATCACCCCAGTGTTGTCAAATATGACTGAAGGGGGCTCATCATCATCATCATCATCATCAGCTGCCATCTCCACAACGAAGGTTGGCGGTAATGGATCTCCAACGTCTTCTGTCTCTTGTCTTGGTGGTGCACTCTGATAGACTCTTTCCTGTCCATCTCTTGATGTTATCTTCCCACTCATAGCGCCGTCTTCCCCTTGCACGTTTGCCTCCAACTCTCCCTTCTATTATGGTCTTCTGCAAGGTGTTATGCCTTTTTATGTGGCCAAAATATTTTAGCTGCCTAACTTTGAAGGGATTACTACTAACTAAACTATACGTATTAAAATTATTTAGTCTGTTCGCAGAAGCTGCCACAGTAACGAGTTTATCTGAAGTCTTCTTTAACGTGTCATGCCTGATGACATAAATGATCATATCTCTCCACAACTTCCTGTCTACAGTATTAATTATCAATTCTTTTATTGGCTTATTCCCATGCCAGGATGTAAAACTGACCTGTATCCTCTCTCTTTGTCGTCCTCTATCTCTTCACCCTTCCAACTTTACGTGTGAAGTGGCGTTTGTAAAACTTTTACGTGTGTTTTACGTGGCACGCAAATTAGCATCGAACAAATTCACATGCATAACAAAATCAATTTGGCCAACAAATGCCAAACTGCAGACTGCATCAAATGTCAAGTTTCTCTTAAATGTCTAAAGCGTGTCTATTGTCAGTCAATATTACTTTCTTCTGAAATCTAGTTTTAGTTGAAAAAAAAAAAAAAAAAAATTAACAAAATTCCATAGTGGTAAGCATGCATTAGTTTTTATTTTTTATTTTTTTGTCGTAAAGAGATGGTGAAACAAAAATTATCGACATGCTCATAAGAAGAACATAAGAAATAAATAAATATTTTTACCTTTTTTTTTCAACACTGGAAGCGTTTAAAATAAGGGCGTTATAATTGTACTGTCATTGTGTGTCTCTACGCTTTATTTTATGGTTTGCCTAATTTATTAATTGTAACCCAGAGCTATTATAACAAATGAGACATCTAAATATGATCCAATTAAGTTATAAATTCGAGGTGGAAATGTACATTTACCAACATTTAATGTAATTATGTTTTTCTTATGTAATACAAAACTGCACATGTAATCAAACAAACTAATACAATTTTAAGAACAGTTGTGTGTCTTTCATCATTAATTGAAACAGTAAATGATGTTTGCCTGTCACCAGAGCCATTCCTAGAAAACACTCCAACAAGATATAAATAGCCGCATGCTGACCTCCGCTTTGTATGAAAATGTTCAAGTAGACGTCTGAGATTGTATGAAGAAGAAGAAGATGAAACCATAAATTATGATAGGAACACAAATTCTGATGTCGATGGTTTGAAATTATTGAACTCTATTTAAAGTATTGGTGTTATTCTTGAGTAATAACTAACTTTACAGAGAAAAGGAAAATACAATTTACAATATAAAAATGTTTGATTTTCAGTCGCAAATATCTGGTGTTCTCTTTATGTTTATCTGTATTTTAACACTGAAATCTGTCAAGAATTTTTAAGAGCTGTGAAATACAAGCAACATTTAAATAAATGTGAAAATAGTCATTCAGTCAAGTCCTACTGGAGCTTAGGTCTACAACAAATTCATGCCAATTTGTTCTATCCTGTGTCATCCAATGAATACTTGTTCTTCATGCATTTTTATCTCTTTTACGTTTGTCTCCAGTTCTCTTCTCTGTGTGATGTTCGGCTTCCACCTACTTGGCGTGCCCTGAGGATGAGCCATAATATTATGATTTTTGCGTTGGACTTGATTTTTTCCCCGCTTAAAATTTATATTTCATCAGTGACTTTGCCTACCATTTGAATCCTTCTATTCTGCACAAGTAGGCCTACCCATTTATGAAAGTCTTTAACGTATTGATTGTTATTTTTTGTCGTTCTCCATGTTTCAGAGCCATACAATAGGGCTAACTTGACATTTGAGTTGAAGATTCTGATTTTTGTGTTGGATTTGATTTATTTTAATCTCCATTAATTTCCCAACGCAATAAAAGCTATTGCATCATTATGTATTGTTATTTTCAAGTCGATGTCAGTTTTTCCAACTTTGTTTATGTGACTACCGAGGTATATGTATGAGTATTCATCTTAATTTGAAACTACTAGTTGAATAAAAATGTGGAAAGGCCCAACACCTTTAATTATTATAAAGTCTCTACTCGATTGCTAGAGCATTTTGCCTCGTATTTTAATATTATACAAATCGATATTTTATTTCTATAATATTTTATCATATTTTGTTGCGGCTAATATGAGGCTGGGCATGAGGACTCCCAATCTCATGATGTAAAACAAATTGCTACATAAATGACCGCTACAATATCTGATAAAGCTATGGCGCTGGCTTTTTTCAAGGGGACCAGCTACAATGGTGGCCCCTGGATCTTAAGGAGCGATGGATAGGAATGAAAAAAATCGAAAAAAAAGTGATTCGTCTTACGGGCACAAAAGGAAAAGAAAATAGCCAACGTTGCGGTCACAAGGCCTTCGCCAGGGAAAGAAAAGAAAGTGAGGTCTAAATAGAACACATACGATTCTAAACGAAAATAAATTTTAAAAAACTAGGTAATTCCCTAAAGGCGGCTAGCGCCAAGGAAAATTATGACGATGCTGATTATTTCAATCTATTCTGTCTTTCGAATAGAATAAGTGAATATTCGTTGGCTAGCCTATTTGTTTTGCTTGCCCGCTGCACACATTTTGCTTGATAAATCCGGTTGAAAAGGGGGGCCCTTGTAGGCCTACTTAAAAAAAAAAAAAAATGTATTTTCAGTTGCAGTGTTGTGTTTGAGTTCGAACTCACTAAATAATTATTTGATTATAATCAGAGTTAAAATATATATCTAACATTTATTTTATACTTTAAAAAATGCGGTAGTAGCTTTCAAGGACATAACAAAAGCCGTAGAAAAAGTTTTTGTTCTAAGAAATCGACCGTTGACATCGGGCAATCGTTGCATAATTGAGAAGGACGATGAAGGCGTCTAATTTCAGTTGCAGTGTTGTGTTTGAGTTCGAACTCACTAAATAATTATTTGATTATAATCAGAGTTAAATATATACACTATTTTATTTTATACTTTAAAAAATGCGGTAGTAGCTTTCAAGGACATAACAAAAGCCGTAGAAAAAGTTTTTGTTCTAAGAAATCGACCGTTGACATCGGGCAATCGTTGCATAATTGAGAAGGACGATGATCAACCATCGAAGGATAAAAAAACATTACCAACCATAGATTATAAAAAAATCAGGTAGGCGTCTATAAATTCACGCGAACAAAGAAGAACGATGGGGGTAGGGGAAAAAAAGTACTAGTCTGGTTTGCGAAATATCACAGGCGCTCTCATCGACGGCTCCGCCCATTTGTCCGCGCAAGCCCCAGCCTTTGAAGGAATGCCGTTGGCTGGAGTGTCAATTAACGCTCGTCACGTGACCAGCTAGTTTCAGTCGTGCACTATCGCAGCGATATTCGGCTGGACGTGAAGATATGCCATTAATACCTTCATTTCTCAGCGACTAGGATCACAATGTCCGGTAAGTCACGCAGAATAACCATTTTTATCATAATTTGATCATACATCTTATTGGAAATGTAATGATTTCATGTATTGCCTTTAATTTTTGATGTTTATACGACTGAAACGAAATTTCAAGATGGCGGCTTGCTAACGGGTCTGTGTGTGCTGGGGCCGAGGGAGTTATCGATCGTGTTTCAGCCTAGGCTTAGGCCTACGCGTACCACCACACAGAGGCCTTCTCCACTGTTGTTATCTGTAGCCTTGCACAAAGTTTAGGGGTCAAAAGGGTCCTATTGTTTTAAAGTGGATTTTTCCTGAAAGGCGCTTTTACCAGTGAAAGAAACGAGTTTTAGCCAGCATAAATGTATCTGGAGTTGTACTATAGGGGGCGTACATGTTAAACGTAAGGGAATTCAAACTGCATCCCCCCTTTCCCCCCGTCGTTTGATTTATCTTAATGTTGGTATCGAACCGTGAAAAAGTGTTCTCTGTTCTCATCAACTATAGGCATACACTTTATAGCACACTATGCATTGTTCTTGCATATTTATTTAATTCTAAAATATATGTTAGAAATAAAGTGACACTTCGTTTAATTAATTTAATGGCCTTGCTATCACAAGTTTCGAATTATATTTAATGATTCATAATAACATACAGGTTCTCCGTGTTTAAGTCTTTTCCCTGTTATTTCTATCCGAAACACGTAGGCCTACATGTACTTTGACCAGAATCCTAGTTATTTACTTCAGTTGCCCAGAAAATCATATAGGCCTATGGCCTATCATTGAGAAGATGTTGGAGATAATGGTATTAGAGGCTGCGGTTAGACAATATAGAACATTGAAGAAGAAGGAAAGAGAGAGAGAGAGAGAGAGAGAGAGAGAGAAAGATATTACTTTTATTTAACCAGTTATCCGAAATTGACAACTCTGCTCTCTGTATCCAGATGCAGAATTAGACTACGTTGTTTTTCTGTGACACGATTTACTGCGTCCCTTTTTTAAAATTGTGAATACTAAGCCTTTTGTTCTTTGTAGCACTTAAAAAAACGAGTTGCTGTAAATTGTTTGGTAGATCAAAGAACATATAATTTGAGCTTTTGTATCCTCTGTTTATTTTAAACCAGTTTCCAGGCCTGTTCTTGTGGAGGGAAAGGGTGGGGGAGAGGAAATTTTTACGTTACCTCGCTGGCCTATTTCATGTAAAAAGAAAAATCAATTCAATGTCTGACACTACGACCTTCTCGTCTTATCAGTAGTCTCCGCCCACTTCATGACGTCAACACTTGTAGCTTCAGGCCTACACCCCCTCAGTAGTCTCCGCCCACTTCAGTCTGTGACGCCAGTTGCGCTTAAAAGTGTCGCTGACGATCCCCACCCCCTGACTTTTTTTTTTGAGGAAGCCAAGCCATATGCTTAAACTCTTACAGTAGAGGTTTCTTTAGCAGTAGTTTTTAATATTAAGGTCACAATTCCCACGTACAGTCTAGTCTTAGTCACGTCTTACGGCATTGCCTGAAGTAGCAGTAGCTCGTATTTTTTCTTTTACGATATACCTTAGTGAACAGTAGACATATTCTTTATTTTCAGAAGCCCCCAACACAACCTCCACGGGCAAATGTTTTTCTTTTTACGTAATTGCATTAGTTATTTTCTTACTTATATATATATATAGATATATAGATATATATATAGATGTATATATGTATATATATATATATATATATATATATATATATATATATGGGGGGGGGGTAATTTAGTTTCACCTCTTGTGCAACTGATATAACTTTAAAAAACCATTTTCTGTAATACAATATAATTGAAGCCGACGAAACTGAGCAAGGTAAACGTTTGTTGATAATATTTGGTCCACGTAGACTTTTAAAATATATCAGTTATGGTGATTTGGGACTTTTTTCAGTGGATACCATATCTTGCAGTTGGGATATTTACAAACGTGTCTTACCTACACTACACATCTTTGCCTTTCTCTGACCGCTTCGTTATCAGATCCGCGCGAGACGGGGCGCCCCAATCAATAATTGCTAGGCTAGATAGCTGGGAGAACTGGTCACACAAAACTCCCCCTCGCCGTGTGTGAGGATATAGAATACGGGAAATTTGCTAACGCAGTTAGGAGGTATGTTATCTGTGTTAGATATTCACACCAGAATAGTGTTACACCGGGTATCGTGGTCATTAAACTCCACTAACAGCTGCGTAGGCTTTATGACTGGGACACGTGTTTTTACGTGAATATGATTGGGGGAGAGACGGAGAGTACGAACGAACGAAACTATTTTTGTCTTACTTACTTTTTTGAAAGAAAAAAAAAGGGGGGTGGGGGGGGGGGTGGGGTGGTTCCCACTGTTGCCGTGAAGAGTTTTGACGAGCTGAAGGTTGCGTTCTTGAGCCAAGTTTGTCGCAATAGGCTGCTATGCGCCCATGTTGTATGGTTTCTGTCATGGTGTCTCTCTATCAACCTCTTGGTTTTCACCGTGCCCAGAAACCAGATCTTGAACTGTTGTAGGTCGTAGTGGTAATTTATCGGGTTCTAGTCTCACGAGTTGGCCAGACCACTTTATTCTCTGTCTCTCTCTATATAATTGCTTCAGGATGTAGTAGTTCCTACAATTCTTCTAGTGTAAGAAAATCAAGGTAATGATATCGGTTTTTTTTTCCCTGAATTGAAAAGAGGGGTGGAGAGAACGAACGAACTTTATTTTCAAATGGTTAAGAATTGGGCACACGGGCCCGTCTTACATTCTGCCCTTTTCCCTCTGTCATCTTGCATACTGTATCCTTTCAATCGCACATGTATTTTGAGCATTATTTAAGCATACAACATTATCAAGGTAAAATAATAACATACATTTGTAATATCCAGTCATAATCAAATTAAGTATGTTAAACGAAAAGAGAAAAAAAAAAAAACAACAGACAAACAAACATAATCTAAACCATTCATACAGTAAATTAGAAATCATTTGAAACATAATCGGATTATGGTGGCATATAATAAGAACTCGTTAAATCTTGGAAATCTGCTGTTGAATGACCTGGGACTTCCTGTGTTGTCAGCGCATGCGGAAAATGTTCCCACGGGGAGCGGCTTTGAGTCCCAAGCAGATACTGCCACAGGGATTGAATTGTTGACGCCTCCACTATACGAGATCCAGCTTTATGACCTATGCTCCTTAGGGAGGTAAAGGGTATTGACTGATAGATGAGAATCGTGCATATAGGCCCGTCTTTCATTTTTCCCTTCCTCTCACTCATCTTTTATTGCTAGTTATCCAGACATTCTCCAACATACTTAAAGTATAATTTAATGGCGATGCAACATTATAAGTAGTATAAACATACATTTACAGTATCTGATTACAATTAAGAAGTAAGGTATATTAAAATGAAAACCTAGATCATACTAGATAATCAGAGAGAGGTAGAGAGAAAGGGAGAAAGAGAGAGAGAGAGAGATAAACTGTTATGAAGTGTGGAGGTATATCTGAAAATTCTAAATTTAGTAACAATACACCTGTGTTCACACAACATACCAGACGTCCGCTCTCCAGAGTTAATAATAGACCCATGTTGATTGTATGGTACAGATCAGTTCACTGTTGATGTTAGGTGCCCAGTATGTCTTAGTTCACATTTAATGTTGTATGCCTGGTATTCACATCTGTTGTTCTGTACCAGATATTACGGAGTTGCATTTAGGTGTTCTCTGTCCCACATTTCAAAAGCTCAAAACGAAAATAAATTGCAGTACTTCTTTCAGCTTTTATTTATTTATTCATTAAATTTGTTGAGACATAGAGTAGACGGGCACTACATCTTAAAAGAAGCTTGCAAAAGATTAAGAAGACAGTTTTCAGTCGTCGTCGTGTTGGCTGAACACCTTGTATTTGCTTGCTAGTGATCAGGGATAGCCCTTGCAGATTTAACCTATTTTACCCCATCGGGTCCTGGCGCTCACAGGAGGTCCCGCAATCAAGTTCTCACCTCCAGCTTTGAAAAGAACAAGGAACTACAATTATTTCAAATTAGGTATGCGGAATTTAAGTTATTCAGTTGGATTAAAAGTAAAACAGCTTCTTTATTTAGTAGCTATATTTGGGCATAACATGTGATTCAACAATACTGTAACATTAGGTCCAGGGAGCCCCATCAGAATGGTCCACATTAGGCCTCGAAATTATTAAGACCAACCCTGCTCGTGATTGTCTGTCTGTTGAGTTCCCGAAAGACATGTAAAGCTTAACTAGCTATAATACTGATTCAGACTAAATAGTCTTTTTTTTCTTTATTTGGACATGCACTTAAATATAACCGACGGAACCTGTGTCTAGGTTGAACGGGGCGCGCCTCGCCAAAACGAGGGAAAATTAAAAAAAAAAAAAAAACTAGCTGTAATAATGTAAATGTATGCAAACAGCGTAAACCTCTACCCGCCCTGGATGACAACTTAATGGACCAACGGCATTGAGGTATGAACTGTATGGCTATGAGAGAAAACGTGAAAGGGAACGCATACTTTGTGGGGAAAAAATAAATGTGCTATATGAGAGCGAAGAACTCAGGAGAAAGAGACGAAGACTATAGAAGAGTAACTACAGAATTAATCAGATCAAATAGATTCTGTCTGGTGGCTCTTTCCAAACCAAGCAACAACAAAAGGAGAGTAAATAAGTTTTAATCTTTAGGCAAGGTGGAAATAAAGGTAGGAAAATACCAGGTAAAGTTGGCGTAGAACTGAATGAAAGTGGCGAAACTGAGAGATGGTTACTTCCGCAAATATTAATTATCTTTCTCTTATTTCTTGTTCACTTCTTAACGACATTTGGGTCACCTGTACGTCAAATCTGAGCCAGGACACTTCACGCGCCTCGAGAGTGAAGGTTTATGTCACGATTTACATTGTATGATGAGGTTGCTAGCCTCGTGTACAACCTTCCATAATCGCGCTTGTTAGACATGTTTGATAAGACCTGTTTTTTTTTGTGTGTGTGCTAGGGCATATTTTTTCTCTCCAGAAACGCGGGGGGAGGGGGGGGGGGGGGGGAGAGACTCATGCAGTCAAGCTGGGCTTACACAGGAGGATATATTCATATTTGCCAATTTTCGTTCATTTCATGATTATCTTCTCTACTTTTGTCTCCACAGACCATACTCTCATACTATCCAAAGTTTACTTACAGCATACCATGGTGCTGTCCAGAATTCACTTTTTCATCATACCCTCATACTATCCAAAGTTAACCTGTCTCTCTCTACTTCTGCCCATTCTACTATCTCTCCCCCGTCGAGGAAATTTTTAATATGCTTACACTGTCCTACATTTGAACACGTCTTCCCTATCACGCGCTAGCGTTATTGCCAGGGACGTGGTAAAACTGTCAATCGTGTTTGCGCGCAAAAAACAAAAAAAAAAAAAAAAAAAAACGGCACGTTACCATATGAAGCCAAGTCGACTTTTTGTCACAGACCCAGCCCAAGCCCCAGGCAGGAGGGGGAAGAAAATACATAATTTATTTGTTATCAGCGTGTCCGCTCTTGCAGAAAATCTTTATGCCTCATTTCCACGTTTGCAGATAATTGGGGCTTTTGTGTGACGGTTGGCTTCCATGTGAAGCTAGAAGTTTTCCTGCCTAATCAACATTGCATGTCATAGAATAGCGACGCCTCTGATTATCTGTTTTCAGATTTATCAAGGCACCTATTGTTTGTTTACTGGTTGATTTTTAACTGTGGTATGTTCATTCCCCACGGAGCATGGCGCCGCTATTGCACCTGTTCCATCTGCAGGAAACCTTCTCCACAGTACCCACATGCTCTTGCAGGGGTGGTTTATGTAGCAGTTTTTTAAAACATGATGAGGTAGCCAGCTTCAGACACAATCTCATGTTAGTTGCCTCTTACGACATGCCTGAAAGCACTGTAGTCCGTATTCTTTCATTGCATACCCAGCGACTCCCAGACACTAAAAAACACACACACACACACAAATGATACATTCTTGAAGGTAGGCAGTGTGCAAATTAGTCTTATTACACGCGTAACAGAGTAGCAACGCGCGTGGTTTGGGGTACGTGAAAGCTAGAATACATTTTGTCTTCAAGGAAAACTCGCAGAAAGGAGATAGAGGGCGAGAACGAAAGAAGAGTTTGATACAGTTTATATAACGACATTGTACACATTGTTAATAGCATAAATCATAAACGGCACTAGAGACAAGGTAGTTGTGGAGAGACATGATCGTCGGTGCCGTCTCGCACGGCACTCGAAGCAGACGTAACGTAATTATTTGTCTAGCCCATTAGCCAGTCTGCGAGTTTGAGGTGTTGGTTTCAAAAAGCCTAATTTTATTTTTGTGCGTGCGATTGGCCAAGCAGTTAGAGCACTTTCCTCTCGTGACATAGGTACCGGGTTCAGGGATCAAAACCTGGTAGCCTCACGATCCAGACTACCCAGCTGTAAATGGGAATCCGACTCTTGAGTTAGGGATTGCAAAGGCATCGAGGAAGGGAAGTGGTCACCCCACCTCAAAATAAGCTGGACCTAGTATGGTGAAGTCTCTAACACTCAAACGGCAGTTTCTTCTATGAAACTACCTAACCGTCGACCGGACGCACTAGCCAGGAGTGATTTCTTTGGCAATGCGGTCTTCACGACCGGGAGCTTCCAACGTTTGATCGACCTTGTAACTTGGTTCCTCTGTCTGCTGTTTCAAGGCAGATAGACTTGCACAAGAAGGAGGAAGAAAATCCGAACTGAAGACAGGACTACATTTGAACAATAATATTTTAAAATAACGTTAAAGAAAAATGGCATAAGAATTTCTCTTAGACATGTCCTCCAAGACCATCGGCTATTTGAAAGGCGCGCAATGGCAGCGTGGCCTTCTCCAACCCAGCTGAGGGAAAAACTGTATGGTGACGAGAGAAGCATGAGACGGACCGCCAGCTTTATAAGAGAGACCGATGTGATTATTTGGGAGCGAAGGACGACAAAGAAGATGACTAATTAGTGTTGCTACCGTTTATTCTGTCGTTTCATCACGGGTTTTTATTCCAAATGTGGGCGTCGCATTTCTAGAGTTCAATTGGTAACAGATTTTTTATTTTTTTTTATTTTTATTATTTAAACGAAGTTAATGTTTATGAGAAAGCGAAAACATGTGCCTGCAATATGGAGCGTTCACCCAGTGTCTTTTGGCTTAACCTATATTCACGAAGTGTCTGACGTGTATGTCTGGCCTTGGATTTATGTTTTCAACCTTTCCGTGTGACTTTCTGAACTTTCTCCATCTCATTGTACTTGTATGTTGTTCCTTCTTCCACTTTACATGATGTTGTTGCTGTCAGCGTGGTATAGATCGTGGTTGTGAACTTTTTAACGTTATATTATTCTCGTATCATTTTGTTTATGAAGCCTTAGTGTATCGAAAGAAAACCACGAAGCTACATCGACAATCAGAATAGAATGGAAATATGAAGCTTGAGTAGAACACATTTAACGAAAGGAAAGGTAGATTAGTTTAATAAAATAAGCAGAAAGACAAGCCTAGATATATAAACATAGAAGAACATAATAGACAAACAGAGAGATATAAACATAGATGAACATATAGACAAACGGACAGATATAAACATAGACGAACACATAGTCAAACAGAGAGATATAAACATAGACGAACGTATAGACAAACAGAGAGATATAAACATAGACAAACAGAGAGATATAAAAATACACGAACGTAATAGACAAACAGAGAGATATAAGCATACACGAACGTAATAGACAAACAGAGAGATATAAGCATACACGAACGTAATAGACATATAAACATACACGAACGTAATGGGCACATATAGAGATATAAGCATAGGCATATATAAACAGACAGAGAATGATAAGAAGTATATTAAAATTGAGCAAAACTATTCATCGTGTAAAGCAGCAGTAGGTAACTCAGGAGCTGTAGAAGTCTACTTTAGAAACACAGCGCTCGATAAAGATCTATGATAAAATTGTGCCTGTTTTCAGATTTCAAAGTATCTGGAATTTGAAATACGTGCACCCTTTAAATGTTAACTTTTATCTTTGCTGGACGACCCCCTTCTTTCAATTGCATGGACAGAGCAGTAGAAAATTCCAACTAAATTATATGTTAACTTAGCTTACAGGTAAAGATCGCGTTATTAGAAGATGCAGTTTACGAAAAAAGGGAATGTTAGTAAGTTTGTTGGTTGGTTTTCGCTGGAAAGTCGGAAAAAGTATCTTTAATTCTGGGGATACCGCACTTTCGGATGCCGACGACAGAGCCTGGAGTGTGCCTAGCTTAGAAATTTTATTATTTCCCCTCCCTCACCTAAAGATCTACCAAATTACCCATTGTGCTCTGACAGTAGACCGGTTGCAAACCCCTATTGTATGGCATGAAAAGACAACGATGGCGTTGGGTGAAACACACATTTAGAAAGCCAATGATAGCATCGCGGGGTAGCCCCTATTCTGGTGTCCCCGGGTTGAGAGAGATGGAGGGAGACTGATAACACATGGAAAGTGGAATTAGACGTAGACAAGAACAGGGATTGAGAACACATTGAAAGTGGAATTAGACGTAGTCAAGCACGGGGAGTGAGAACACATGGAAAGTGGAATTAGACGTAGACAAGCACGGGGATTGTGAACAAATGGAAAGTGGAATTAGACGTAGACAAGAGCGGGGAGTGAGAACACATGGAAAGTGGAATTAGACGCAGACAAGAACGGGGAGTGAGAACACATGGAAAGTGGAATTAGACGTAGACAGTAACGGGGATTGTGAACACGTGGAAAGTGGAATTAGACGTAGACAAGAACGGGGAGTGAGAACACATTGACAGACGTTGAACTGATGTTACATGACGACTTTGAATGTATTTCTTGAAGCTGTGTGCTCCACGCGGAGCTTGTAAGATAGTGAATGAACTCGTCTTGTAAATTATTTAGTCGAAGACCAAAGATCTAGGGATGACGGCTAAGTAAGTGTGGCATATGGCAGCTTAAGATTGGACACTAAGTACCTTTTTGAATGTCCCCCGTTCGTCGCAACTGAAAGACAGTGTGAGCATATGGGCTAACATTGACAGCTGCGTCACCCACATTCTGGTGAAAGACTTTCGGGCGTTAAATGACAAGTGTTACGGGTCCACTTATTAATTGGCTTCCGCGCTGGGTTGCCTAGACAAGCAAGTGGCCGTAGACTATGTCTTGACACCTGTTGCGAATAAAAATTTCCGCGCGTGCTGAATTCTTTGAGACGATCTAAGGCAGATGGCACGCGCGGGCACGCGCTTTTGCAGGGAACCGTACTTTCACTGATTTGCTATATGGACCTCTGTATGAACTACAAAAGACAGTGAAATTTATACAAGAAACAACCTTGCAGATATAGACAATATATTTCAAGCGAACGAAAGAAGAAGAAGAAGAACTGATTTGCTTGGGGTTTTGTGTGTGTAGATTTTTTGTATTAAAATAAATAATTTGTTCGCAGTTTTGTGCTGAGAGAGGATCAGTGTCGGTCCTTGCTACACTGCTGGTTTGTGTGAATGATATTTATGTTGTTAAGTTGTAACTAGAAATTTATTCTCCACATTCGGAACAGCTGACAGTAATTTATACCCTCTTGTGTTTAATTTCACAATACAGTACATAAACTGGGCATTTCACACAGAATAAACGGAGCAAAAATGATTTAGTTAGAAGCTTTCACACAGAATAAACGGAACACAAAAAAGATCTAGCTAGAAGCTAGTTCTTGTCTACGTCTAATTCCACTTTCCATGTGTTCTCAATCCCCGTTCTTGTCTACGTCTAATTTCACTTTCCATCTGTTGCAAACGTTAGTATTTCATAATTTAATATCTTTCATCACTAGTTTTTTTCCAATTGAGAGAATATCAGTAAATGATGTTTTGTTGTTGTTTTAAATGGGGCACAGGCATTACGACTTGCTAACTGAAATAATCATAATCTTTATTAATAGGTAATGAGCTTAAAAACAGAATGTAATGACGTAAGTAGTTAGCGAAAGCAAGAGGATTGATTAGAGGCGGACTGAGTTGAAATGTCAGGAGTAACATGACAAAGAGTGAATTGTAAAACACATTAGTAGCTGAGGGGCTCGAATGTTCCGAGGAGCGACAGAATTAGAACTGCATGTTCGGGACCGAAGACGCAGCTAGAGAGATGGATGCAGTCAGCGACTCATAGCTTGAGTCAGCGTCAGGGTCAGCGAACCAGAGCTGACCAAGACCCTACTCCACCTCCAAGTCGTGGTCCTGGAAACAGGCTGCACCACTGCAGTCTGGCTGAGAGAGTAGGGATCGAAGTGGGAAGGCAAACCCGGTCCCAAAAAATGCCGTGCTGAAGTCGGATGTGTCGGCTGAAAGGTGCAAATATCGCAGCTTCGCTGTAAACGGACACAACGCAACCAACGTCCTTTTCAGGACGAACGAGGAAGAAGAAGAAGAACTGTATGTTCGCCTTTACATTCTATACGGTGCAACATGATAATGGTTGGCACAGAAAATCACGATCGACTGCTGAATTTGTTTTCCTATTTTGTTTGCTTGTTTGTGGGTTTTTTCCCCCCCCCACAATGTTTTAAGGAATCAAGTTTTGAGAGTTCAGGCCGTGTCAGACAAAGTAATAAGTCTCCCATCGTTGTTTTGAACAGCTTCTACTTAATCTAACGCTACATCTCTTAGTTGCTCCAGTTCCCAGTCTTCTAGGGTTGTTGTCTGATCCGATACTATCTCTTCTACCAGCCTGTAATCGTTACCGGATCCAGTTGTCATGTGATACGCCGAGGCTTATCTGAAAGCCGCGCTGCTAAATACTTACCCCCCCCCCCCCCCCCCCCACCCCCCCCCCGAAATTACAAGGGAACCAGCAACAAAGGCAGCTTATGTGTTTATTAAAACCATTTGCATTTCATTCCGATTTAATAGAAATCCGTTAGTGAGTCACGACAAGAGACCTGGAAATATCATCGGGTTCTTAAGTAATAGAGAGCTAAAAAGAAAACTTTGTTGTTGTTAATGGAATTTATATTCATTGCTGCTGTGCGTGGCGCATGATGATGATAAGTTAACATAGACTTGCGCATTTTAAGACATCTTTTCAGAGCACAATCATTCATTAGCTATCACCAGACCTAAAGGCCTTTTTTTTTTACGTATTTGGACATGCGCCCTAATATAACCGATTTGGTTGAACGGGGGCGCGCCTCTCCAAAACGAGGCAAAATTTTATTTAAAAAAAAATGAATAAAAATTAACTCCGCCTAGGCCGGTCCTAAGCCCGGCTGAAAAAGGAAGAGGGCGGCCTGCATGGAGGCCGTAAGGAGGCAGCCCCTCCACCATGTAAAGGCACAACAGGCCAATAACCTGTTTGCTTTAAAACATGATTACGCGAACTACAAGAGAGAAAACCGGACTGATTCTAAAGGCGACGAACTGGAATGGACTACGGACTACGACTTATGGAACATGGAACACAAGAAGTATAAATGGGAAAGAAGAGGAGCTGGTGGAAGAGATGAGGAAAGCAAAATTAGAAATCCTGGCTATAACGGAAACAAAGAAAAAGGGACAAGGAGTCATGGATCATCTCCATGGCAACACGCTGCTCTACAGTGGTGTACCCACGTCTGAAAGAGCTAAAGGGGGCGTGGGTTGCATTGTGGCCAAAAACCAGAAAGATAGTATCAAGGGATGGAACTTTGTCTCGGAGCGCATTATGGTTGTAAAACTAAAAGAAGGAGAAACCATAGTCAACCTGGTCATAGTGTATGGGCCAAATGAGGATGAGAGAGCAGAGGTCAAGGAGGAATTCTTCGAGCTGCTTCAAAGGACAGTGGATGACTGCCTAGATGAAATTATCATACTCGGAGATTTCAATGCCAGAGTTGGAAATGACCATGCTAGATGGGGTGGAGTTATCGGAAAATATGGAGAAGATACTCCCAATGACAATGGAAAGCGACTCCTTAGATTCTGCAGTGAGCAGAATCTGATCATTACAAACACAAAGTTCCCCCATAAGCGCATACATGCATACACTAGATGTCAACCAACAAAGAATGAGAAGTCAATGATCGACTATGCCATTGTTAGGAGGAGCTCATTCAAATATGTCCGGGATGCTAGAGTCTGGAGGGGGCCAGAGATTGGAAGTGATCACTACCTTCTTACAATCAAAAGAACAACTGAAAGAGTTGCTCAGCCTAGGAACTGCCCAACATCATGCAAGAAACCAAGTAAACAAACGGGAGAAATGAGCATTAAGACCTACAAGCTGAGAGAGCCAGAAATTAAGACCAGATATCAGGGGCTTATTGCTACAGCGGTGAGAAACACAGAAGAACAACCTGATGGCTTGGAAACCCTCTGGCTTAAATTCAAGGACATCATAAAGACAGCTGCTGCAGAAGCATGTGGTGAAGTCCGACTTGGGAACAAGAGAAAGAGGACACCTTGGTGGACAGAGGAAGTCAAAGAGAAAATAAGAGAGAAGAAAATGGCATGGAAACAATACTTAGGAGCTAAAAACACAGCAGGACAAGTAGAGAAATATAGAGAATATGTGATACTCAGAACAGAAGCAAAGAACAAGGTGCTAGCAGCAAAACAGAAGTCATGGGAAGAATTTGGAGAAAAGCTAGAAAAAGATGCACAAGAAAACCAGAAATTGTTCTATAAGACCCTAAAGAACACGAGGAAGGAAAAACAATGCCCTCTCAAATTTACAGAGGACAAGCAAGGCAAATTGCTCACTGCCCCGAAGGAAGTAATGGAAAGATGGAAAGAATATTTCTCAGAACTCCTGGATGGTGAGCAAGGTCAAGCATCAGAAATGATAACCACTAGCACAGAAGAGGAAACCAATGGTGATGAAGATGACATAAAGATGGAAGAACTGAAGGCAGCACTGGAGAAAATCAAGATGGGCAAAGCAGCAGGGCATGATGGTATAACACCAGAAATGGTTAAGTACATGGGAGCATCAGGCGACCTATTACTCTTAAGGGTCCTGCAGGCAGCGTGGTGCAACAAGACCATACCAAAGGATTGGGAGATTGCCATCATAACACCAATTTTCAAAAAGGGTGACAATCGACAATGTGGAAACCATAGAGGCATATCACTTCTCAGTGTCTCTGGTAAAATCTATTCTAGAATCCTAGAGCAGAGACTCCGACGCCTAGCTGAGCCACAGTTGGATGAGGTCCAGTGTGGATTCCGAGCAAACCGAAGTACTCAAGACCTAATCTTCACACTCAGACAGCTGAGTGAAAAGGCTCTTGTGTATAAGAGTGAGATCCATCTTTGTTTCATAGATCTGGAAAAGGCGTTTGACAGGGTCCCCTGGAGCAAACTTTGGGACTGTTTGGCAAGGAAGAACATTCCAGCACCTCTGATTTATGCTATACAGAGCTTCTACAAGTCTTGCAGAAATTATATGAGGGCAGCAAACCATAATTCAGAAGAGTTCAGGACCACCACTGGTGTAAGACAAGGTGATATCCTGTCACCTTATCTTTTCATACTCCTCATGGACGATGTCATCAAGGCATGTAAGGAGAGAACAAGAAAGTATTCAGTGGGATACTGGAAGATGAGACAGGTATGTATTTCAGAGCTGGTGTTTGCTGATGATGTTGCCCTGATTGCTAAATCAGAGGCACATCTCCAATCCAACCTGCAAGTATGGAAGGAAGAGCTGGAGAAGAGAGGGATGGTCATAAGCAGCTCTAAAACAAAATCCATGGTGATATCACGAGAAGAAAGAAGACATCAGATTAAGCTGGGAGAACAGGTCCTGGAGCAGGTCGACCACTTTAAATATCTCGGAGCTATTATAGACCGAAGGGAGGCATCAAAGAATAGTTGGCCACTCGAAAAGCTGCAGCTGGGAGACTTTTTCAGGCCATAAATCGAGGATTCCTCAGCAAGAGAGAGGTTGGTAAGAAAACGAAGATGGCTGTATACCGCTCCACCTATGTCCCAGTCTTGACATATGGATGCGAGTCATGGGCAATGACTTACAACCCACAAAAGCCAGATCCAAACCTCAGAAATGAGGTTTCTGAGGAAGGTGGTTGAAGTAACAAGAAGAGACATGGTCCGCAACCAGACGATACGCCAAGGCCTAAAATCCCATTCCATGCAGACCCAAGTAGAACAGTCCCAACTAAGATGGTTTGGTCATGTCTGCAGAATGGAAGAAGATCGGCTACCACGACAAGCATGGGAAACAAAGAGCCAGGGATCCAGACCCACAGGACGACCCAGAGTTCGCTGGGAAGACAACATTAGACAATCTTTGAAGGACCGAGGACTAGAATGGAACCAGGCCAGGAGGAAGACAACCGATAGGATAGTCTGGCGCTCTCTCTTCCAAACCTCTACACCTCACGGTAGAAGGGGAACGACTAAGTAAAGTAAAAAGTAAAATGAATAAAAATTCATTGCCCATCAACCCCCCAAGGAGCATGGGCCTTCAACAGACCCATGCCATATGGTGAGGGCCGTATGTTCTTTGCCTGTTTCTTTTATGTTGGGCACTTTTACCAGCAGATGTTCTGTGGTTATTTTACTGGTGTGACAGTTACACTTGAACGTCTTTTATCATGGCACGGAGAAGCTAATACGGGAAAAAAAAATGGTTTAGTTTAATAGCGGAAAGATTAAATTCAGTAATAATAAAACATTTTTTTTCACCCTGTAACTGGGAGTCGATCTAACAACAATTCATGCCGTATGAGTCTTCGCTGTGTCCTTACATAGCAGCCACTACGTTACAATAGTTGTGTCATTAATAGCGATTGGTATGCTGTCTTTTTTCTCCCCATTTCTTTTTTTTTCAGTTATATCAATTGTACCTCACAGAGCGCACGTGTAACCGCGTTGGTTTATTGGATCCCAGTTGTTACAGTGTGTGTTTATTGGATCCCACTTTTTTACAGCGTGGGTTTGTTGGATCTTACTTTTTAATGCGTGGGTTTATTGGGTCCCACTAGTTACAGTGTGTGTTTATTGGATCCCAGTTGTTACAGTGTGTGCTTATTGGATCCAACTTTTTGTACAGCGTGGGTTTGCTGAATCCTACTTTTTACAGAGTGGGTTTAAACGATCCAAATTGTTACAGCGTGGGTTTATTGGATCCCGCTTGTTATAACGGGAGTTTATTGTCTCAAGGACTGTCATTAGTTCGCATTTAAGTTCAGAGTTTGGCGTGCGCGGCATGAGGTGCTACACGAGTTGAGTGCACTAGAGATGATTGTTATTGCGTAGTTTCGCTAGGGCTTCTATGTTTGTGATATTAGTGCATTTCCTTAGGCAATACATTTTCAGATTGGAGCATTCAACTGGCGTACATAATCCTGCGTGGTTTTTGTTGAGATTTTCATTGGGGGGGGGGGGGGGGGGGGGGGGGGGGGGGGGGAGAGAGAAGAGAAGCGTATTTGAGCGTGTGCGATTTTTTAAAAACTCACAAGGACTATTGTTGTCAAACAATATATATATTGTATTATCTATTCTCTTGTATGGGTGTGAGGGCTGGACACTCACTGCAGATACGGAGCGAAGGATTCAGGCTTTCGAGCATAAATGGTATAGAAGAATTTTGCGCATTTGCTATAAAGAGCACAAAACAAATGTCTATGTTAGAGAGAAGATAAACACCTATGCAGGCCACCAAGAACCACTTTTGTCAATAGTGAAAAGTCGAAAGCTTGCCTGGTTTGGGCATGTAACTCGTCATGACTCCCTTTCGAAAACGATCCTTCAGGGAACAGTCGAAGGTAAACGGAGAAGAGGAAGGCAAAGAAAATCCTGGGCTGATAACATCAAAGAATGGGCAGGACACGGTTTCTCCACACTTGTACGCATTGCTGAGAATAGAGGCAGTGGAGGACCCTGTCTGCTGATGCTTCCACCATGGCACCCCTACGACCCATGACGGGTTATGGGTTGAAATCCTGAGATGATATATATATATATACTATATATATATATATATATTTCCTAAGTATATATATCTATATATATAGTATATATACTATATATATATTAATATATATATTATATTATATATGCGAGTATATGATATAATATATACCTTGTATATTTGTATATCATGTATATAATTATGTATATATTATGTGTATATATATGTGTATATATATATGTGTATATATATGTGTTATATATATATATATGTACATATATTGTGTGTATATATATATATGTGTATATATATATATATGTGTATATATATATATATGTGTATATCTATATATGTGTGTATATTATCGTATAGGTGCTTCTATATATATTGTATAATATATATATATATATATATATATATATATATATATATATATATATATATATATATATATATATATATATGTATATATATATATATATATATATATGTATATATATATATATATATATATATATATATATATATGTTTATATATATATATATATATATATATATATATATGTATGTATTATTCATTATATATGTATATATATATATGTATGTATATATATATATATATATATATGTATGTATATATATATGATGTATATAGTGTATTTGATGTGTGTGCGATTTTTATATAAATATATATAATTATCATAAGGACTATTGTTATATATATAATAATATATATATATATATAATATTATCTATTAATAATAAATTCTTTAAGCGCCAAACACGGCGCATAAGGCAGAAACCAGTGCTCTCCAGGTTGTTCGTTGTGACGCCACTCCTCTTAGCTCTTGCACATTATTTAGGCCCAACGTTCTTCCTTCTCTTATTTATGTTCTTCTGAGTACTTTTGGACCCTCAGGAACCCAAGAAGTGGTATTCAGTTGCTTTCATTCGTAGCATAAATGTTATAGAAGAATTTTGTCGATCGGAGACATATTTCTGCCTAGGGTCTTCTCTTATTTGTCGATTAGTCTTGAATTCTTTCCAACTGATGTTCATGAGTTTTCTAAGACATTTGTTCTCGAATGTATTCAGCTTGTTCTCCAATGATTTTGTTAAACACACAGCCGTATGTGCAACACTGGCCATAAATTTGAATTAAACAGACGACTTTTGTCAAATAGTGAAAATGTTAGATAAGCTTTGCCTGGTTTGGGCATGTAACTCTTGTCATGTCACTCCTGAGTCATTTTACGCCTAAAACGAAACTTTCCTTCAGGGAACAGGTCTCGAAGAAAAGTTCAAACTTTAGTTTTAGAGGCATTTATTTGGAGACCAATTTTAACCGAAGGACAAAAAAATTGCTTCTGGGATTGTCTGATAAACATCAGAATGAATGGGCAGGGTCACCCCAGGTTTTTCCACACTTTTACCCATTGTTTCATTGTGGGTATAGTTTCTCAATAATAGCTATTCCAGTGTGGTGAGCCTTGTTTCACCCTGTTTCTACTGTAAACTGATGCCCTTCCACCATGGCATAGCCCCTACGAAAACCATGACGGGTTATGATGGTTGAGATGAAAGATTTTTGAAAATATATATAATAAGTGGCGATATATTTCCACTATATTCTATAATATATATATGTGAATATTTATCAATACATGATCGTTTCGGCCTGAATATTCTTCTATGATATGCAATTTAAGTCTTTCTATATACTGATAATAGAGATATACCACGCCAGTTATATAGATCACCTTTCTTCGGTATTTGTATATAAAATTTTTTAATCTTTTATTTGTTTTTATAATTATCGTTTTTGGCAAGGTATTGTGGGTATTATTAAAATATGTTTTACTGTGGTGGTGGTCTGTTTAGCACCTCCATGAAGTATTTTCATTTTTGTTGTATTAATTTTAATTTATATGTGTTTTATATTTATTTAATATATTTTGTTTTGTAATTTATAAAATTTTTTATTTTTTATTTTTTTTTTTATTCATTGATTATATTTTATTTATATATTTTTTTTTTTTTAAAAAGTTATAAGTTTATTTAAGATTTTAATTTTTTTACTTTTAATTTTTTTTTATTTTTTTTTTTGTATTTTATTTTTTTTTTATGTAATATATTTATTTTTTTTATATTTTTTTATTATATTTTTTTTTTTTATATAAATATTTTTTTTTTATATATTTTTTTTTTTTTTTATATATTTTATTTTTTTTCGTTGTATAACTTTTTTTTTTTATTTTTTATTTTATATTCCGATATATATCTTGAACTGATGAGCGAAATTTTTAAAATATATATTAAAAATTTATATATTTATAAATATATATATATATTTAAAATTTTTTTTATATATATATATATCTTTGTATATATATTTGGCGTTAAAATCATATGTATTATGTATTGTGTTGATGGTTATTAGAAGTATAGAAGTCATCTTTTGTGGTATCAAGAGCGTATTATTGGTGCATAACATTTATTGAGAGCTTGTATATATGTATATATGTATATATGTATGTATATATATTTATATATATATATATATATATATATATATATATATATATATATATATATATATATATATATATATATATATATATATATATATATTATATGTATATATATATATATATATATATATATATATATATATATATATATATATATATATATGTATATATGTATATATATATATATATATATATATATATAATTTCTGTTTTAATATGTGTGTGTGTATATGTATATGGTGACATGTTCGTTGAATGACTGAGTGATTAGAGCACTTGCTTCTCGAGGCAAATTTAATGTGTCGAAACCAGACAGTCATGCTGCAGTCTACCTAACTGTAAATTGGAACCTTACTCTGCTCTCGAGATAGGGACGGCGAAGGAAGCTAAGATGGAGATCGTTCTACGGAACGTCATTAAGTTGAGACCTAGTATATTGACATCTGTAACAGTTCATTCAGTAAATTCCCACCAAGCCTTTCTATCTTGTGCTATGTGTCCGAGTACTGCCCTTGTCTTCTTTGTGTTTCTTTTACTTGTCTCCACTTATTCCTTCCTTAATTTTTTTTCTTCTCTGGAGATTCGAGAACTACAACCACCTTGTAATGGTAATAGATGGCTTCCTGAGTGTTCTACCTCTTTATCTCCAAAGTGTTCTTCTTAGAACTTGTTCCACCGGTATTTCATTCATTCATTCATAACCCTCCACACCCCAAGGAGCATAGGCTTTCAACAAACACATGCCAAGTCCTCCTGTTACGTGCCATCATCTCAAGTTCTTTCCACGTTCTCCTCATCATTTTCACCTCTGTTTCCAGCTCTCCTCCCCATGTGCTTCTTGGTCTACCTCTGCCTCTCTTGCCCTGGGGGTTCCAGAACAAGGACTGCCTTGTAGTGCTATCAACAGGTTTCCTCAGTATGTGTCCTATCCATCGCCACCGTCTTCTTCTCATCTCTTGTTCCGCTGGCACTTGTCTGGTTCTTGTCATCAGTTCCACACTGGTAACCTTGTCATACCATTTTAATCCTTCTATTCTACGCAAGCACCCGTTTATGAAAGTCTGTAGCTTTTTGGTTGTTGTTTTTGTTGTTCTCCATGTTTTAGAGCCATATTATAGTACTGACTTGACATTTGAGTTGAAGATATTTGCCTCGTTCTTTTCATCAGTTCGGCATTGGCGATTCTGATCGTGCCAATTTTAATTGTTCCAGTTTATGAACTACTGTAGCTTCTTTGTTGTCCTGCATGATTAAGAGTTCAATAAAAGGACTGACAGCAAATGAATATTATCTTTGCGTTTGGCTGAATGTCATCCGATTTCCATCTATGTATCAGTGCGTCATACACTTCTGATGCGTTGTGTAGCTTTGTTCTGCTGTCGTTATCCGTTCTTCCAACCTGTTATATGGTGCTGTCAAGATACTTGCTTAAATTTATATTTATTATGTATGTGTTTTTCTCCAGCTCCATATTCCTGCATTATTTTCACTCGTGAAATGTATCCTTCTTGTGTGATTTTTAGATCCAGTTGTTGTTGCCTGTCATTCACTTTTATGTTTGGTGGCCCATCTATTTTCGATTGCATAAATTTCCTCCAAGAGTGTAGTCTGTACAAGAGGAGCAGACTGACAGAATAGAGTTCACCAACTTCTTGGAAGGAGAAACCGTTTAGCAACTGGAGAAGTCTCTGACAGATCGCCAACTTTATGATAGAAATAAATGTGGTTATGTGAGAGCTAGTGAAGAAGATATTATGAAATTGAGTGGACAGGTCGTTATCAACGTTAGGTTTATGAGCTTTTTTCTTGTTCAAATAATCCGGTGTGTAGCTGGTAAGAAAAAGAAATGTGACAAAAGGGTATCTCGCTTGCACTGCACATCTTATCCCGACGGTTTCTGCAGGTTGTCCGCCTAGAAGAGCGCAGCATGTCATGTCTTCGTGGTTGTCCTTGCCTCATGTAGTTCCCGGGGGTATCTGGTGCTCCCGCGGGCATATTGTAGGAGACTACTAAGATGAAGTTGTGTGTGCGGCTGGCAGCATTATCATGCATAACAAATTACCACAGTAGCATACTTATCTCAAAAGGCAGCCGCTGGACATCCTGTGTGGCGTGCAGCTTTTGCGAGGCGACGTCCGAGATCGTATATGTTTTGGTTGAAATAGGCTTGGCAACATGTGAAGTGGGGGTGTTGATGACTTGGCTTTATCCAAGTAGGTTAAACTTCCCACTCATTCTGGACATTGTGTGTTAGTCGTGATTTTTTCACGTGGGGTGTGAAAGACGTGGGTGAGCGTTTCCTACCAGCATCAGTGGGGAGTAGTTTCCCTTGCAGGCCTAGTCAGTTCCGAGTGCCGCATTCTCGAGGCCAGAAGTTTCCATCAGGTGTGATGTCTTGCGGTCCTCAAGCTTCAATCACTGCAGTCTCTGTAACAACTAGATCAGAACCGCACATTTCCATATTATGGCATCATTATCACAAAGAGCTAACGCTCATTGATGGTGGATAAAAGACAAGACAACAAATTACCACAAAACTTTACCGCTTCAAGAACAAATGAATTCTTTGTTGCAGGCTTTATTGGGACCAGCTGCAATGATGGCTCCATGCTCCACAGGGATCGAAAAGGGAAATGATAATGATTATGATATCTAACTTTGTCGCCTTCGTGGACTTATATCGATCTCCACAGTGCCCTGCCAGTGTCCAGCATTATTCTGTGGCTGAAACTGTCAAAGACAATACGTAATATATTCAGTGTAAATCAGTATCTGCTCAGTTACTTAGCAGCGCCACAATAATACAATCGGCGCCATGTTTTACCGGAAGCTGTTATTCAAATCATGGAAATCCTCTTTCAATTATTTCGTCTTCCGTTAAGTGTTTTGTTTGCCTTGCAAGTGTTGGTTATCATATCGACTTGCGGCAGCAAGTTCAAAAGTAGGTCGTTCGTCATAAAGTTTATAGTTTAAGATACGGCCAGATACGCTTCCAGCCCGGCCTGATAACGAAACGGCGAAAAGGTCATTAATTTCGTATTTTCTCCCAGGCCATGTCAAATTAATGATGGTAGTTACCCTTGCTAAAGAGGTCTCTTGACTCTGCCCCGGTTCTGCCAGGCCCACCTTCCAGGGATCAATATTTCGCCTGAGGTTTCAGGTTACCTCCAGTGTGCTAACTGGGACAAAATTGGGCAGTAATTTGAAGGGATGCCGCTTCGCAGACCCGGATGTCACAAGATCGCATGCCATATTACCTTGTATATGCCATTTCTTCTTCTTCATATTCTTCGTCTTGTTGTTATTGGTGTTGTTGTTTCCATTGTCTTGCCTATCGTCTGTTGAAGCTAAGAATGTTTTAATTTGAAAACACCTCGAATAATAGATTATTGCAGGTCAGAACTGTTTGTAAAAAGGCCAGTAATGCCTGTTTCTTTACCCTGGTGAAATGTAAGATTTTGTTTGTTCGTTGTTAATAGTGCAATGATTATCGTTATCATCATTAATACCATACATATTATGTTCATTATATTACTTTCTAATCCTTTCTGTTTCCTTATACATATTATGAATCGAAGGTTATCGATAGTTTATTACAACAGAAGTGGCTACTTGCTCTTGCGCAGTGTTTCAGTTCTACCGTGCACCGTCTTTTTCATTGTCAGTCATGGATATCTAACAAAAGAACCATTGACGTCGCGCCGTTTAGTTCCTCTAGGTCTCTTGACTATACAATGAAAGTATCTGACCACTGCTTCTTTACGCTTGTCGTCAGATGCGATTAATATGACGTTTTTCACGGCGCCGGAAACCTCACTATATTAGAAGGGTTGCTACAAAAACCACCACTGCACGAGCAGATGAACACTTGCCGCAGACGTGCTCCTGAAGGCGCGAAAAGAAAATGATGATGACACATTTACGCGCTCGGCGTAGATCACGTGGGTCTCTGAAGAAACAAGGAAAGAATAGGATATTTCCCCTCAGGTATGTCGTAAACGGTCACTAGTCGGAGGTGCAGGGGGCTGGCAACCTGACCTTGTAGAGTGCGTTGCTGCAGGCACCTCTGACAGAGCACGTGAATGCTTTGGTTTGGTGCTGGCATCATTCACAGGGACAGTTTAATATATATACGAGTATCTCCAAGTTATGTCCTGGATATTATCACAGTGCAGTATATTCCAATGATATTACCACTATTGAGTACATACCTAATGTGGAACTGATGACAAGATTAAGACAAGCGCCTGTGGAACCAGAGATGAGAAGAAGACGCTGGGGATGGAAAGGACACACACTGAGAAAACGTGTTGATAGCATAACCTGGCAGTCCCTCGTCTGGATTCCCTACGGTAAGTGAGGTAGAGGAAGACTAAAGAACTCGAGACAGGCATTAAAAAGATGAAGAAGACATGTACAGACTTTGTGCTGACGGCACGTGACAGACATACATGGCTGCTCAACTTGCCGGAGAGTAATAAAAACTTTAGTTGCCTGGAACATGCATCGCAATTTGCGTTCCGCAAGTGTTTAGTTTTTCAATTTTGTTAAAAACCGGCTGTGGAGGCTCACGAGTTTCACATATGTGGGATATGGGGGCTGGGTTTACCTACATAAGATAAACGTTGGCGATGATAGGATAACTCTAGTAGTCCCGGAAAGCTAAAAGTGGCTGTGTGAATGATACTCCTTTCAGCCCCCACCGGTTGAATGTTTGTAATGCTCAGAGCACATGCCTGTCAGAGGATTAACTGTTTTATGAACGCTAGAACAAAACACACCAACAAAAAACGTCCGTAGTTATAGATCTTTGGTCAGATCACGTCTAGACATTTCACACGTGGTCGGGATCAAAGTCTCTCTCATTCCTTCCATCTCATCTCCCCGTTCTTCGCTGTAGTTATCTTTTTGTTAGATCTACCAGATGCACGTTTGTTGCCACAATAACTATGTCGTGCAAGAGGACCTGCTGCAGTGGTGGTGTCCCATGCTCCGTGTGAAGCAGATAAGGAAATAATGTTGATGACTTTCATTGCATGAGGCCGGCAACCTCATAACGTAAAACAAGTTGCTAAAGACAGCACCACTGCAAGAACACATTCATTGAGGCGGACTTCCTGCAAAGAGCAATCTGTAGTGGTGGCTTCATTCTCCGTACTGAACTGAAACAAACAAGAACGGAAATGATAATTTCTATCGTTTTCCGACCCTCACTGTTATTGATCATCGGCCCCTCATCGCTGATAACGAGCCGATCTCTGTTCCCGTCTTGTCTCATCCAGTACGTTCCCACGGCGAGGCTTGCTAGCCATTTTCGTGCAATGTGTGCTTGCACTCCCATCCGCTTTTCTGTATGAATCTTTACCGTGATCTCTTCTTGGCCAGCCTTTGTGTAATCTCAGTCTGTAAGGGAACTGTCAAATAGAGTTCGCTGCTGAAAAATTGCACTTTTCAACTATTCATGCATGGAGGTTTCAAACATGGTCTTTATTCCTAGTAACGTATTTTAACGTCGCTGTGAACATTTCTTTTAAGTTCTTGTGATGATCTTAAGTTTTGTACCTTTTCCTGATGGTACATTTTTGCATCTGATGGAAAAAGAGACAAAGGACGACAAAGAGAGAACAGTTGGGCAGTAAAATAAGGAGCAAGTTAAAACAAACATTACTAAAGAATAGGCCTACCAGGGGTCTGGAGTTGTCGACCGACACGGCGACTTACGCCAATAAGAACGACACTTTAAGAACCGATGTATTTTTTCGTATAACTGAACATCTGACATGAATTGGGATCAGACGCGGCACCGTCTCCGCATTGGAAGTCGGGCACAATGCAGCTGATGCCGGTTAAACTGTTTTCTGTCAACTCTGTGTTTCCCGATTACCTAGAGCGCTGTCGTCCTCTTGCCCTTGTATCATTATCCTTTCCTCCTGTTATGGTTTTCTATAACGCGTTATGTCTATTTATATGTGCACCATTTTTATTTGTGTGATTTATGCACTTCTTTATTTGTTTGCGACTTTCTTGTATACCAACGTTGTATTATTCGCTTATTATCCTTTCCAGATGTTGTTGTTTTTGGTTTGATATTGTTAAATCTGATGTCGGATGTTATGGTTTTCTAGTTCTATAAGTACTTTTAATTTATTAATCAGTTTTAGAGGTACCACAAAGTCCTTTAGATCATCATCATCATGATCAACATCGTCATTTCCAGTTGCGGTCCTTTGAAGCATGGGGACACCACTGTAGCTGGTCATCTTGCAGGACACCTGCATCAGACATTTACATACACGTGCAGCGGTGTTTTCTGTGGTAATTTATGTGACATGATAAGGTTGCCAGGACCGTGCACAACCTCATGTTAGTCGCCCTGTACGCCAGCTATGCCTGAGGGTCCGGTAGACCTATTATTTCTTTGCCTCTTGGGAGACCCCCCGGAACTACACGGGGCAGCCCCTTAGCTGCTCCACTGTTGCCAGTGGCTGTCGTGAATGCTGATGAGTTGTCCCGTTGACTGAGACAAACATGCAATACATGTAAAAGGATTAAATCGAAGTTAAATTTGTAACATTACAAATAACAAAATTTGGTTTTAACACGTTTGAAGAATTGAATATTTTAGGAAAAGTTTTTCGCCACTGTTGTGATGAAATTTAACTGAATAAAGGAGGTCACTTTTGGCAGCGGATATTTTGCACAGCTGCCAATGGTAGTTTTTTCTCCCGCTGGGTTGGTTCTTGGTAGACTGTCTCGATGTTTACGCTCGTCGCTGGGCAATGTTAAAGGTGCCGCACATTCCCAGAACGTCAAGTAGTAACGGCAAAGTTGGTCCTTCGTCTTAAAGTGCAGGCGCTACTGTTTCTTTATTGTTCCAAAGATAGTGCCCGTCAGTTGGTACCACTACCAATAACTATGGTAAAAGAATAGAAACGAAACGCTCTCCTGAGTATTGCGATTTCTAACCCATAGTTATGGGTTCCTGTCTTCCCATACCACCATCCCATGTAACTCAGAATTTACCCTCGATGAGAATTAAATTTAATCCCTCGAGATAAAACTTTCCTTACATTTAAATTGAATAGCTTTCACAGTTACTTTATATTTAAATGAAAAGGTTAATAGTACAGAAAGAATATTTTTACATTTACATTCCCACTGATTGAAAAGTGTTCACAATATAAATTGAATGTGTTTTCATTTATGTTTACACTGATTGAAAAGTTTGAAACTCCCAGTAATTTTAAAATTGAATATGTTAACTGTCACAAAATTAACAATGATACAACGTTAAAATATCTCCAATGATACAACGTAGGGATAAAAACTAATGCGTAAGCTGCTAGAATACATTATCGCCCACGCCGCGGGTCATCACCCGCCATGGAAATTAAATTGTTAGACTTGAAGGCAAAACGTTCAAAAAGGAAAAATCTGACTGAACGCGTGCTTGAAACTAGCAGTGCTAAAAGGACGCAAATTGGTGGGGAAAGGAGGAAAAAGTCACGTCCCCAAGTTGACATAAAGTAAAGAAATCGACAAAAGGGACCTTGGATATTATACGCCACAGTCATTTATTGGACGCTTTTGCTATAACTTAGCCCGTTTATTTGAATGCAGTGTAGAGACGGACGGACCAACAGACAATAAGGCATACTTGACTGAGGTCTGACTGAAATGACTTTGTGGTAGGATATTTGAATTTGAAAAAAAGAAAAGGCAGCGATTGGCCATAGATGAAGATATTATCGGCGCTCAGACGCGCATTTTGTGCCATTCAGTATTAGCTGTCCTTGTAGACACAGTGAATTATCAAGTGGTGTAAATTCCCAGAAGCTATTGAAGTATTTAGAGGGACGCCATCATAAGGCCAGCAGCTCAGCTGAGTTTTGCTAGCATTTATTTAACTGTGTACTATATTCATAATTCTGGTAAGACTGAAATTATTTCTTTGTACATTTTAATATTTGTTTAAGGTTCGAGTGATTTGATACTGCAATAGCATAATCTGTTCCTTACAACAAGTAAGGGTTCGCTCTAGACCCCCCGCCCCAGTTCAGGGTCTAGAGACAATAAAATACATAAACTCCAGCAAGGATTAGGAAGGACAGATCAAGTGTTGAGATCAGTGAAACATATCACCTATCCTATTTTATGGCAGGAAACTAATGAACATATTTCAGAATCTGTAGTCTGGGAGAACTTAGCCTATGTGAAACCAACTTGGTAAGATGTGTTGTTTGGTCAGAAAGATCTGACCCGTCTATGTGGTGTTGTTGTTGTGCAGTGTTGTGTCCAGCAATGGTTAGAGGATGGAATTTTGACACATGATTAATACTTTGATTGCAGAGCTGTGAGTTTCAGTTGGCACCAATGCGGTGTCAAATGAGTAGTTGAATTTTACCAGAGTGGACCCGTGCAGTAACATTGGGTCAGAGCAGCCTAATATAGCCCCCAAGCACGGAGAGGTGGGGCCACCATATTTCTGATATTGCCCCCAAGCACGGTGAGGTGGGGCCACCAGATTTCTGATATTGCCCCCAAGCACGGAGAGGTGGGGCCACCAGATCTCAGCACCAGAGCTACACCTTCAAGTTAAGTGAGCGCCTGGTCTGCTGAGAGTTCACCAACTCAATTTAATTAGAAACACACCCATAAAAATTCCATCAATTAACTGGACAATGTGTAATCTCCATAGACAGGGAGTGATGAGGCCACCCCAACAGCACATCCAGTAAAAGTTCTCCCACAATAGATTACTACTATAACCAATAATAAAATTAACTAGTCTAGTAACATATATGTACACACCTTGCATTTATTAGGTAATATTCATGCATTTTTCATAATTTCTAAAACTTTTCATATGTTCTGGCCAAAATAAAACCTTGGTCCAGAACAAATAAATGTAAGAAAATTACTATCAAAATGTTACACAACTGAGTTAGTTCCGTGTATTATAACATTTTATTAATATTATTAGACTTAGTAAATATCTGTGTGTATGTCTGTAAACTACCACAACACATTACATATCATTACCCTAGACATTTAACGTAGTCACATTCATTAGTAAAAAAAGATAGGTGTGAGGTCGTAGTGGTAGCAAGAAGGGCCTTCTGACAATTCACAGCTACATTTTATCTCAGGAGCCTTCACAGCTGACCTCATGCATCACACGTAGTAATATCACCATCATACAATACCATCAAACCCACTACATTAACATCGACATTTACACTGGTTTGAAACTGTAATTGTTATAATTAGAGTGTACATAATTTCCTTCATCTTTCACTCCCTGCTCCATATGAACTTGGGATTGCTTTTTGCTTTTAGTTCTCTGTTCAGAAACTGGCAATAAAGCAGTCACCAGTCCGTGCAGTAGTGGTTCTTGAAATCATCATTCTATACGCTGAGGTTGCCAGCCTCATTTGAATGTCCTCATTCTTGGACATCCCCGATCGATTTTCACACATTAAAATTCACATGGCAAAACACCTATATATGTTAGTTCACATGTTAGTAATAAAATATAGAATGTAAAATGACAACTTACGCCAATCCTGGCTCACATACTTTTTGCTCAGATGAATAAAAGAGACTTGAATCGGCCTCTTATACGCGTCTGGTGTGTCGTTGTTTTAACAATAGATTCCCTCTCTGCAGTGGCGGACTAAGGGGGGTGCGAGGGGGGCGGTCCGCCCCTATTGACAGCCAGAAAGGGGTGCCATCGGACAATGTTAATATAGTATTTACTGTTAAAATGTTACTTAGTAGTTTGTTTCTTTACTGGGGAAGAGGGTGTCACAGGTAACATCCGTGTGTGGTCCTTCAGTTTCCTTAGTCCCGGTTTCCTTGTTTAAAATAATAGAGATTACCTGGGCTGTTCATTTTTGGTAAGTCCTTATAAATACTCCAATAAAAGGTGTCCGGTATGTTAAGAAGGAATTCTGAATTCTAGACTTCACTCTGGCAAAGTATGTAGTCTTGGCAAGCGATTTCTCACAGTAGTTTTGACTGACTGAAGCGTCAGGTTATATTCACTGCCTTCTCACGCATTCGTTGATGTGGCGCACAACTGATCAGCCAATCTGATTTGAATATTTTGCATGACTCATCAAGTGCAAAATTTCAAACATTACTTTTCTGATAATGGGCTGTAAACATCCGATTGCCCTCTGTACCAACTTACAAACGCATCGGTAACCTCACACGACAATGTGTTCCAAAAGTAACAATTCATCATTTTATCAGAAAGCAATTTCTTATCTGTGTCTGTCCATCAGTAGTCTCCCCGTACTCTGGCCTTTATCAGCGCTTAGCAAATACACTGGCGATGTTCGTAGGTCTAATCCTTCATGGCCAAGATTTGGTACAAAGGAATTTTACCATCCTGCCTGTCGTTAATATTATTTCTGCCGCTCCTTGCAAAGCTTAGCGAAGGGACAGGAAACAGACAGACGTAATAACTTATACATGAGAGGGGTGTAAGAAAGAAAATACATAATATCTGCTACACATAGCAGAGAACGAAAGAAAGAAAGTGCGACCATTGAAAGTCCGCAATAAAAATCAGTATCACAAATGTACCGATACTGCCGGAGTGAAACAGAGATCGAGAGGGGTCGGCCCATTCTGTCACATGGACACATGCCTATTCGATTTTTTTTAATCTGTTGAAGAATGGTGGTTGAGTCTGCTGGCGGTCTGGTCTGTCTCCGGTTGATATCTTGGCCATACAGCTTCTCCCTCAAAAGGTTGGTGAAAGCCAATCTGTCAGCATGCATCTCTCATGGAGCCGACTTTCTTGGAGCACATGTTCTACTGTTTGGTTGTCTTTCCCACGCATGGATAGTTACATCTGTAGGTATCTAAACTTGGTGCAGACGGATTTTATAGACCTTTTCTTGTAGTTTATCTGAATAGCTGTCATTGTAATTTTGCCTTATAACGTTTTTTTTTTTTATGTATCGGTTTTTTTATGTGTCCTCATCTTGGCAGATGGATTGAAATCATTATCAAGACCATAACAAGACGAAATGTTCAAAGCCATGTTCATACCAGAGTGGCAGCGCTGGTTAACAGTTGGTTGGTGCACACAGCCATTGTTTACCCAGCATCTTTTGCCTCAAGCGTTGGTGATTGACTTCTCCGTTGTAGGCCGTTTATATTAGTGACCACACAATTAGTGACCACATAATACCACGTAGCAACTCCAGTACAAACATGGGAACGCCGCATTCAACTGGAACAAATGTTTATTCACACTATGTATAACAAATGTCGTCGGTGACCCCTCCAACAATTTGAGTCCATCCGACTCCTCTCTTGAACACTATTAGCTTCCATTCTTCTTCTTCTTCCGTCCTTAGCCAAAGACCGACCAAGCAGTCAGAGGCCATCACGCCTTGTGGCGTCTTAAGGGCAACAGCAGATTGATTTTCTCTGTTGTAGTTTCCCATCACGCCTAGCGGCGTCTTTAGGGTAACAACAAATAGATCCATCTGCCGTTGTTTCCGTAATCGGTGTGACAAGCCAACGGGTGATCAGCCCATTGGGCATTAGCTTCCATACAACCAGGTAATTCAGCACAGGTATACTTATTATTGGAATGCGCTCATGTTATTAAGATAGTTATACCGGACTGACTCTGGGGAATGTAACTTTTTTGTAAATGTATGGTGGCCGCTATCTTGGTACACTTATCCACCATCGAATTGTCATAACTAGTTTACTGTACGTACCCTTCCTTCAGAATAACGCTTCACCGCCCCTTCCTCCTTGTACTATTGTCGGAACTCGTCAGCCTATCTATATATTGAGGCTTATGTCTACACAACCCGGACTCGGGATATCTAAGAGACGATACATAGTCTCCTTTAACTAGTGGTCGCCTGCAATATGGCTGCCCTGCTTCTGTTCCAACGTCCTTCACGCTTCTGCCTGATGCTGAGAAAAACGTGCCTAACCTTTTTCTGTTTTGACCCTTCCTTTGCGCATCATTTCCGTACATCTCTTTTTTTCTACCTCGTCTCTAACTCATGTTAGACTTCTCATTCTTCTTTCCCTTGCTGCCACACCAGCTTCCTGTTTAGCATACTCTTTCTCCATCAGTTTTGTTTGTTCTAATTTTCCTCTTTTCAAAACACGTTTCAAGAATTGAAGTGCTTCTTTCTTATTTGAATAATAACCTTGTTTTACGCACTTGCCTATTATCTCCGTAATAATTTTAGCTGCCCCAGAAATCGTTATCATTATTCCGTATAACCCATACTCATGGACTGTTCCAGAAACGTTCTAATTTGTTTATTAATTCTCCATGACACGCCTCCGTGTAATGTGTTCGGCTTTGTCACTGCACAGTATTGCAGAACGGTTAAAAGCTTACATTATTTATTCTGCACCACATTTAGGTATTATTATTTTCCCCCTTATCTGAGTATGCCGGTACTTTAATGAAGTCTGTGTACATTAATACATTGAATTAACCGTTATTGTAAGGGGGAAAGAAAAGAAACCCTTCAGCTTTTATATAGCAGGTTTAATTGCGCCACTGTTCCCGTTTCAGAGACAGAAAAGCGGGAAAACCTTCACCCAGGCAGAAACAAAGCAGTTACCGCCCCAGTGGTGAACTGTTGCCGTAACATCTACCGTTTAAAAAAAAACACCCTTTATTTAGATCTGAAAATGTAGGCGTCTCTCGTTCGGATAAATGCATGGTTTACAAGAGAGTGATATATGTATGCAACTCGAGCACTGGCTGTTTGATGCACTCGTCGGAGGTCTCGGTTTGTCGGATTTCCACAGTAGACAAGCCAATACCACAAGCAGACCGCGGGAAAATCAGGTCAAAATAATAGAGAAAACACGTACCAGCGGAAACACTACTGATCTAATCTGTTCTCACTAGCATGGTGAATTTTACATCCGGGAAATTGTTGTCGACCTCCTTTCAGGCCGTCAGCATTCTGGCTGTCGCGTTGGAGCTTAAAACATAAGCCCAACGCCTTTGCTGTTTTTACATTTATAAATTATGTATTCTATATCTCAGCGCCCCGCCTCCTTTTATCATACTTAAAAGGACCAGTGACAAACGTGTTACACAAAATGAAATAAGGCGCCCTAGAGATACACGAGGAGTCAGATTAATTCCAAATCCAGGCCACTAGACTAGATAGAACGCCGGTTAAATATGGCTTCTGTCACAGAATACATCAGGTACTTTCACCAGGCCCGCCGCATGGTTTAGTCCATCACCAAAAATGTACATAGCAATATGCGTACAGATTTAAAACACGCGGCTAGAATTACATGGCCCCCTGACCAACTTAATGACAAGACACCAAGAAAAGAAACTTATGGACACTTCTACAACATAAACAAAAAATACCATAAACGAGTGTAGCAGTTGGTAGAAAGTGTTTGAGGATTTTTACGGTTGAAGTGAGTTTATTGAGTTCCCATGTTTCTGCATCACACAGAAGACAAAGGAAAAAAAAAAGTCAAAGGTATTTCCATAGTCGTTGTTGCAGCAGGGGAGCAAGATGTTAGAGAGTTCCCCTATTCTAGGTCTCGGCTTAACGAGGCGCAGTGACTAGATCTCTTCCTTGCCTTCCCTAACTCAGTGGCCAACTGAAGTGATTCGTGCCTAATTCTCAGAGTAATACAAAAAGTAAGGACGAAGATGAAGTAACTGTACAATTGTTAACCTCCCATAGTCACCAGTCACTCATGTGCCTGGGTGGGGGGGGGGGGGGGCGCAAATTGAAACCTTTTTTTGTTATATTTAAGTCTGTACGTCAGCATCACGCAGACAGTATCTGACATCTAGCGAATGAAAGTGAAAGCATTAATTGAAATTCTGACAAGCAGATGGTCTCTGAATCATGAACAAAAGAAGGAAGTAAACAAAGTGAAAAATAAAGAAAAGTTAAAAAAAAAAAAAAAGGAAAGGAAACACGGGCTGAAAAATATAAGAATGCATTGATTCTGTTACAGTTCAAATAAAACCGTGAAAAATACAGGGGCAGGCCGTCTTGCCCACCGTTTCATTTCATTATTTCTTTAGCCCTTGTCTTTTATATTCTCCCTCTCTACCCACAATGAAAAAGCTGCATACACAAGCTGTAGAAAACATTGAGCTTGACGAGTTGTTGACGAGAGCTCAAGACAGGATAAATGCGTCATTGTTTACGTTCTGGCATTTGGGATTTGAACAAGCGTGCCGAGAGTTAATGGTGGCTTCTCTCAGCCTCGCTGACAACGTTTCAGCTGACGTCAGGATAGACCGACGTCTGATCGAAGGAACACGTAATAATAATCTTTTACCTAAATGAAACAACATGAACGCTGGAATGGCGAAATCATTAAGTGAACACGTCTGATACCTCCCGCACTGCTGTTCGTGCCATGCTCAGCGTTGCCAGTCTGAATTGTGAAGAAGAAAAAAACCTAGATATTGGCGACTTGGGCTCTTTTCGGTGATTTTTGGCCGATTTGGGGCGAAATCAATGTGGCGTTCTTCATCTAATGACGGAAAATGGCACGTAGATGGAACCAAAAAAGAAACAACAACCTAGATCTAGGTGAGTGCACCTAGGAGTGGCAACGCTGGTCCTGCAAAATTCTTACCAGTCAAGAACACCAATCAAAAACGATCTGCCTTGAATAATGAAGAGCATTTACAGCAAAAGAAACGGGGGTATTTCAATCATTCCATCATCATCATTTACCTTTTCTCTCCTGATGGAACCAACACTACTACCAGTCCCCGTGCAGGAAGTCTGCATCAAGCACTCATATTATGTTCCTGCAGCGGTGGTATGTCTAATAGTTTGTTCTAAATACACAACTATGTATGCCGTTGCACGACATGCCTGAAGGAGTAGTAATCCTGTTCTTTCTTTGTCTCACCCCCGGGAACTACACGGGGATTTCAGTCACTTAACCAACCCCCCATATGTTGTTATTATGCTCGATGTTATGTTATTATACATGTATGGCGTCGCGTGTTTTTATGTTACTGATATAAATATTATGGTGCTGGTTCTGAATACAGGACGCTTATAAATGTATGGTGTCTTATTAAGTTCATATTGTTGTTATACATGTGAGATGCTGTGTTCTGATTACATTGCTGTAATCAATATCCGACGCCGTGTTCTTAGTGCATTGTTGTTATAAATGTGCGGTGCCGTGTTCTGATTACATTGCTGTTATAAATGTACGGTGCCGTGTTTAGTTTACGTTGCTGTTATAAATGTACAGTGCTGTGTTCTGATAACATTGCTGTTATCAATGTACGGTGCCGTGTTCTGGCTACATTGCTGTTATAAATGTACGGTGCCGTGTTTTGTTTACGTTGCTGTTATGAATGTATAGTTCCGTATTCTGATTACATGGCTGTTATAAATGTATAGTGAAATGTTTTGGGCACATTCTGTATTCTGCTCCGATTGCTTTAGTGGAATACTTCTTCGATCACATTCCGTGCCGTGCACCAATTACCGCTGCGAAAAGTTCATTAAGCGTAATGTCACAGCAAGACAATACACTACTATAGCACTGTGTCGTAACGAGTAGTGGTCAAATGTCATTTTAAAAAAAGGTCGTTGTAGAGAAACGGACAAAACACTTTGGAATTGCCACGTAAACTAGTATCTTTGTGGTAAATTATGAATCGCACACCAGGAAATCTATTATAACTTTATGATTAATGCACCGAACGGAAACATTCTATTTGGGATATGAACTACAAATACATGTAATTGTGGCAGTGGGAAATCGTTATCTTTGGTAATGATGTTGCCGGGAAAATCGCACAACAGCATTAAATCCAACGAAAGTTACAAGTAGAAAAGTGAACCCAGGCGCGGACCTCCGAGAAGGAAAGGGTTAGATCTAGATTGGGTATGTAAGTCCACTTCAAGTTCAAGTTGGTTCTCAAAAATTTCATAGATGAAAAAGAGTCCGGGATGACTTGTCGAAAGCCACATAGCACAGCATAATGAGAAAAGCCAAAAGTGGGCAGATGTTGAGGCTTGATAAGTGATAAGCAGAGATTTAATACTATGTTGAAGGGTCTAATCGGTCACAAAAGCTACTGAACGTACTTCTCTCTCTCGATGCCCATATGTCGCACATCAAGGACACCTAGATATTCGCACGCGCTCCTCCGTAGCTTTTCGACTGCGCCCTCTCTCGGGGAGAAGCTGATGAATTAATGATGATATGTTGATACTAACGCTTCTCTCTCACTCACAACCCCCGCCACACGACCAGTGATCATCGTACACACGATCTATCTTCCAATAACGCAGGTCATCCTGGCAGACGCTATACATCACTTCTATACATATCCACCCATCGGACACTTCC
>JAMPIV010009427.1:0-137500 GCA_024509875.1 Oreohelix idahoensis | reverse complement strand
ATGAACTTAACCCAAACATCCGGGGACAGTGCATACGGTGTGATAATTAAGTTACCGTTGGAAAACTGTACAAACTCACGTAAAAGTACAGTTCATAATTCTTGAGAATCTTGCACAAAACAGTAGGGTAATTTGTTTGTAGATGGTCACATCAAGTGCTCTTTATGACGTGCCATCTGACATGAATAAACACAGAGTCGAGTAGGCTTGCGACTCGTTCGTCACGGACTGCTTGCCTCTTACATTAATCAATACCCTGCGGCTTCCAAATGAGCTTATGCTTTCAACAAATACAGACGAAATCGTCATGTCTTATGCCACCACCCCAAGTTCTTTCTACGTCCTCCTGTCTTGTGCCACCACCTCAAGCTCTTTCTACGTCCTCCTGTCTTATGCCACCACCTCAAGTTCTTTCTACGTCTTCATGTCTTATGCCACCACCTCAAGTGCTTTCTGCGTCCTCCTATCTTGTGTCATCATCTCAAGTTCTTCCTACGTCCTCCTGTCTTGTGCCACCACCTCAAGTGCTTTCTACGTTCTCCTGTCTTGCGTCATCCTCTCAAGTTCTTCCTACGTCCTCCTGTCTTGTGCCACCACCTCAAGTGCTTTCTACGTTCTCCTGTCTTGTGTCATCATCTCAAGTTCTTCCTACGTCTTCCTGTCTTGTGCCACCACCTCAAGTTCTTTCTACGTCTTCCTGTCTTCTGCCACCATCTCAAGTTCTTTCTACGTCTTCCTGTCTTCTGCCACCATCTCAAGTTCTTTCTACGTCTTCCTGTCTTCTGCCACCATCTCAAGTTCTTTCTACGTCTTCCTGTCTTCTGCCATCATCTCAAGTTCTTTCTACGTCTTCCTGACTTCTGCCATCATCTCAATTTCTTTCTACGTCTTCCTTTCTTCTGCCATGACCTCAAGTTCTTTCTACGTCTTCCTGTCTTCTGCCACCATCTCAAGTTCTTTCTACGTCTTCCTGTCTTCTGCCATCATCTCAAGTTCTTTCTACGTCTTCCTGTCTTCTGCCATCACCTCAAGTTCTTTCTACGTCTTCCTGTCTTATGCCACCACCTCAAGTTCTGTCTACGTCTTCATGTCTTATGCCACCACCTCAAGTGCTTTCTACGTCCTCCTGTCTTGTGTCATCATCTCAAGTTCTTCCTACGTCCTCCTGTCTTGTGCCACCACCTCAAGTGATTTCTACGTTCTCCTGTCTTGCGTCATCATCTCAAGTTCTTCTACGTCCTCCTGTCTTGTGCCACCACCTCAAGTGCTTTCTACGTTCTCCTGTCTTGTGTCATCATCTCAAGTTCTTCCTACGTCCTCCTGTCTTGTGCAACCACCTCAAGTTCTTTCTACGTCTTCCTGTCTTCTGCCACCATCTCAAGTTCTTTCTACGTCTTCCTGTCTTCTGCCACCATCTCAAGTTCTTTCTACGTCTTCCTGTCTTCTGCCATCATCTCAAGTTATTTCTACGTCTTCCTGTCTTGTGCCATCACCTCAAGTTCTTTCTACGTCTTCCTGTCTTCTGCCACCATCTCAAGTTCTTTCTACATCTTCCTGTCTTCTGCCACCATCTCAAGTTCTTTCTACGTCTTCCTGTCTTCTGCCACCATTCAAGTTCTTTCTACGTCTTCCTGTCTTCTGCCACCATCTCATTTTCTTTCTGCGTCTTCCTGTCTTCTGCCATCACCTCAAGTTCTTTCTACGTCTTCCTGTCTTCTGCCACCATCTCAAGTTCTTTCTACGTCTTCCTGTCTTCTGTCATCATCTCAAGTTCTTTCTACGTCTTCCTGTCTTGTGCCACCACCTCAAGTTCTTTCTACGTCTTTCTGTCTTCTGCCACCGTCTCAAGTTCTTTCTACGTCTTCCTGTCTTCTGCCACCATCTCAAGTTCTTTCTACGTCTTCCTGTCTTCTGCCATCATCTCAAGTTCTTTCTACGTCTTCCTGTCTTCTGCCACCACCTCAAGTTCTTTCTACGTCTTCCTGTCTTCTGCCATCATCTCAAGTTCTTTCTACGTCTTCCTGTCTTCTGCTACAATCTCAAGTTCTTTCTACGTCTTCCTGTCTTCTGCCATCATCTCAAGTTCTTTCTACGTCTTCCTGTCTTGTGCCATCACCTCAAGTTCTTTCTACGTCTTCCTATCTTGTGCCATCACCTCAAGTTCTTTCTACGTCTTCCTGTCTTGTGCCAATCACCTCACGTTCTTTCTACGTCTTCCTCATTTTCATTTCAGTCCGGAGATATCTTCTTCTTCTTCCTCGTTCGTCCTGAAAAGGATGTTGGTTGCGTTGTGTCTGTTTACACCGGAGCTGCGATATCTGCGCCTTTCGGCCGACACATCCGACTTCAGCACGGCATTTTTTGGGACCGGGTTTGCCTTCCCTCTTCGATCCCTACTCTCTCAGCCAGACTGCAGTGATGCAGCCTGTTTCCAGGACCACCACATGGAGGTGGAGTAGGGTCTTGGTCAGCTCTGGTTCGCTGACCCTGACGCAAGCAGTCAAGCTATGGGTCGCTGACTGCATTCTCTATTGCTGCATCTTTGGGTCCCAGTCTGGAGATATTGTCCTAATCGAAAAATTTAGCAGCCCAGACTTCTTTCGGTGTTCTATTGGTTGTGCAATAAGTCTCCCTCCCAGAGGCCATTCTTCCATCTTGGATGACCGAGTTAACTAATTTTCGTTACTTGTCTTGTCAATACTATTGTTTTTTTTTTGTTCGTACGCCCGCTAATACTCGAGGCGAAATCTCAGGTTATTATTAATGTCTAACCTGACATTGATTTTACGTGAGTATCCCTTTTTTCTTGTACAGAGACAGGTGCCCCTCCCCTTTCAGGCAGATACTCGCCGATTTTGGAGGTACCCATTAGAGCTGGGTCGGCTCAGGAGCCGCCAGTCCCTGGTCGACGACACTCCTTTAGATGTACTCGCCAGGTCTCGAGTTAATCCAGTCCAAATCCCGGTCGACGAAAAATCCTTAAATGCCGTCGCCCGGGTTTGATCCTGGATCACCCGGTCACCAGAGCGGTGTTGTAACCACTACGCTAGCGCAGCTCCCTAATACTATTGTTGAAATTTATGTGGTGATGGGGGGGGGTGGGGTAGCCGGTCATTTGCACAATCCTCCTTAGTCACTTTTACAACTTGCTTGGTGTGACCGCTTGGCATACACTAGCATTTATACGTGTTATAATAAATACATAGAATAAGAATAACAGACGTTAAAAGCAGATACGGTGTTTTCGCACAAAACGCAGTATAAAGTTTTAGGTTCAGACAGCAGAAACGGCTGTGAGAGGCAAGGATAGTGCTGTCTCAGAAAATAATATTGAGTGCGTGTTTTGAGTGGAAAATTTAGTGAAGTGAGAGTTGCTATTTTGTTTTTTTCCATTGTTGATGGAAAAGAGAGATGTCACAAAAGTCGAAAAAACAGAAAGACGAGTGCAAAATGTCGAAAATAGAGAGACGTGTGTAGAAAATTGTAACGTGTGAAAAAAAGACGGAGTCGTGTGAAAAATGGCGGGAAAAAAGGAGCTGCATATGAAAGGAGAGATGTGGGCGATAGGACATTAGTAGAGGACTTTAGCATTTAGAGATAGATTAATAGGATCATTAGATATTTTTTATTAGATTAGATAGATAGAAAATTTTGCTAGACAGTTCGTTGTGTTAGGTGAACTTCGTCTTTGAGATTATCAAGACAAGTTTTTAAGTTGACCAGTTTTTTTAAAGTTGACAAGTTGTTAAGTTGACAAGTTTTTATTTCATTCCGTTGGATATATATTTTTCCTTGTGGATATATTTTCCTTGTGGGTATACTCATTATTTTGTTGAGCGTAGTAAACGATCAATCATTGTGAAATTTACAGTGCCAGTGCTTGTCTAATGACATTAATAAACTCTGATTGAATTTTCTACATTGCTGTGTTTTATATTGGAATGTTACAGTTGGATCTTTTGAAAACCATTATACGATATTGCTTATCACTAAACCTAAAAGGGTAAGAACGAACCTGGAAAGAAAAATAAACTTCAGTCAAGAATCTCCATCTCAGGCGGTAGGCCTGTAATCACTTGAACAGAAACGTATAAAGGATTAGCTCTCATCAAATAATTTACCTGCGCACAACACAATTGACCCGGTCACACACCTTCAAACATTAGTGCCGTAACCAGCCCGGTTACACATCAAACATTGGTGCCGTGACCAGCCCTTTTCTTTAGTGAAAGCATTCTGATTTTGGCACGTGACCAGCCCTTGTTTTTAGGGATAGCAGACAGGAATAATAACTATCATGGATCCACAATCGTTGCAACAACAGCTTGATCAGCAACAATTACTGCTCCAACAGCAACAACAACAACACATAATTAATATCCAGCAACAGCAACAGTCAGCTCTACCAAGTCACCACCCCTTCCAGACGACGCAGAGCCAGCTATGATTGCTCTACAGAAAATTACGGAAACTTTGGGTAATGTAGACCATTTCGCCAAGTACCAACAGGTCCGAACTGTCGTAACTCCATTTGCTGGGGATGCTAAGTCATTCAGGAAGTTGCTAGTGGACATTGACAAATTTGCTTCTCTTATAAACGCTGCATGTGATGAGGACCGCAAAAGAATAGCTTACCTTTCTTCAGATTCTTCGGTGATCGATTTTCTCCGTCGTAGATCTAAAACATATCCCAATGAGACCTTTGATTCACGGAGGAAAGTGCTTGTACAACGCTATAGTGATATAACCGATGGACAACATGCTTGGACTTTACTTCGCAAAATACACCAAGACAGACACGAACCAGTGCAATTCTATGCTGATCGATTACTCAACTTGGCTGAGGATGCTTTTCTAGACGGGAACATCCCTTCCCAAGAGCTTGAAAGACATTTAGTTGGCATTTTTATTGACGGATTGCACGCAGATAACCTTCAACTCCATCTTCTTAGAAATGATACAAAGACCATTCAACTAGCGGTGACTGAAGAAAATGTTCATAAAAGGTTCCAGCAACGAATTGGTAGGGCACCAAAACTAGACTACTCCGAAGAAAACCACGAGCCGATGGAAATTGGCCACTCAAGACCACATTGGAGTAGGAACAGCTCCCACAGAATCCAATAAAATTACAATCATGCCAACCATCATGCAGGACAGTCTCATTCTCATCAGCAACCCAGAAGACATCAACAGAATGTGCACCAGGTTACTGCCTTTACTTGTTTTATTTGCGGACGCCGAGGACATAATTCTTACGAATGTACACAAAAACAGAGTTACAATCAATACTGAGCACATCCGCATCAGTATCAGAACCACTCACCACGTTCTTACTATGCAAATGGTGATCAACAAAGACCTGACCCACAGCAAAATGATTCCTTCAATCGAAGCCAGCACATGTCTTACAACCAAGGTCAGGGAAACGCTCATGTCAGCCGATAAATAGGACCACTCGGTATGACCACAACAGACCTAACATAACCAACAGTTATGAACATAGGTCCTACACCACCAAAAACAAATCTCAACATCATAGTACTGACTGCAAACCACAGCTAACGGAAATCAATCATATAAATTTATCACCTGATCCCAGTTCATGCTTAATATCCATCAACAACAAAAATCACAGAACTCTGATAGATACTGGAGCCAATATTAGCTTGATGAGAGAGCAAATATACATACAGATCAGGAAACATGTCAGATTTGCACCTTGGAAAACCTGTATGGCTTCTGTGACTGGCTAACGGTTAAAATCGATTGGAACTGCTTATGTGACATTTCAGATGGGGCAATAAAAAACTTATTCATCCCTTTATAATTACAAGAGGCATATCTCGAAACTTCATATTAGGACGTGATTTCGTGAATAAACATCAGGCAAGAATTTACTTTGATCTGAAGAAAATCAAGATAAATGGCGAATATATTATGTCACAAGATGACATCCATATCGCATCATTAGTCCAATTAACAGCACCAGTGACATTACAACCACATTCTCTTACTACAGTAAAAGGACGCATTAAGGGATCCCAATACTTCAGTCCAGGACACACAATTGAAGTACAACCTTTAACAGATAATGCAATTAACGAAGATCCCCACAAAAGTATCACTGAAGGAATCGCGGAAGTTACCACCACCCGTGATTTCCCTGTAATTATTTTAAATACCTCAGGGAAGGCCACATCAGTTGCACGCGGTGCAATTATAGCGCAAGGTAAATTTGCGAAAACAAAAATAACAGACAAGGTTCAATCTTTCTCGACCCCCATCATCAAGAAAGAAACACAGATTGATGATCTGAGTCACTCTCCTCCATTCCATTTTCCTCGTCAGCCCCCACACTTTCTCCCACGCTCTCATACAAACTTCGAAAAATCACAGCGGCGGGATACATGTCCTGTCACCAAACATTCAGTCTACGTTCCGTGCAAACCGTATGGAAGGAGATTCCACTGTGAAGCCGAACAAAGCTATTACAAGGATAACATGGACATTAATACTGGTAAACATACAAATTACACACGCCGAACAAACGAACAGTGTAACTTTCCACGTGCCTACCCAGAGAAATATGTGCGTAAACACCACAATATTCACTGCCTTAGAGAGGTGCAGAAGCGAAAACCTACAATTTATTACGACTTGAATTATGCGGATGTCATAGATCAAGAAATAGTTATTGATGCCTACTGTAATCCTCTAACACCAGCACACTTACCGGCTTATAAGACAAATGACAGAACTTCTCCACGGAAATTTTACGCTTATACGAGAAAACAGCGGGCAGGAAATAGAAAGGCTTATTGTAGCAAAGTGTTCAAAAACACACTTAGTTAATGGACTGATAGAACGGGCAACGGAAGAATAAAATTGTGAAAGCCTTGAACTGTACAGGGTAACTAAGCATTCTAAAAATAGTAGCGGTCGCAAATGCGCATTCGTTTATGTTATAGGAGAAAGGCAAGGGTGGAAAATTCACAATGGCGTAGCTAAGTGTCGACGGTTAAGGACACAATTTCTTGTGAACTGAGACCATTTAGCAGTGAATTATAAAAAAGGTGATAGCTTTTCACAGAAAGGATATGCAGGAATGGAAATCCGAAAGGAAAGTTGTAAGACGTATGTATATATTTAGATATTTAATGTTTTATTTGCATTTCACAGCCCAGGTCTAACCTAGTGCTAGAATAAATAAATTAGTAGTAAATACATGCCATACTCGATTGTAGGTTTGTGTAGAGGAAAAGGAAGCTTCCAATAGGGGAAGATAAAAGAAATATAAGACAACGTGCTGGATAAACTTGGTTGAGTGTGTATTGGAACGATTGATGGAACAGTTACACAGATTACCCAAAATGACAGAGATTTTCAGTTCTGGGAAGAGACAAACCTTACCTGCTTCCTCGGACGCTCGCGCTTACAATATATAAGACGAGAACGCTCAGTTCAAAATCACACACAACTAAACCCCAGCAGAAGACCAGTAGAGTGCTGTCTATACTAAGTCAGTTACCACTGCATGCAGGGCATCATTCTTCACCAATTACAGTCTTCGTAAGAGCTTGGAATAGATCTTAGAGGGTTCTATAGTAAATTGTCAAACCCCTGAAGTCAAGTGGACCTTCGATCCTGCTACCTAACCATAACAGGAGCCCAGAGGTTGAAGTGTTCCAGAGCTTTTTTCCACCTGATTGCTGGGATTGGATTGAAGTGTGACTTACAGGCAAACAGTGTGATATGTCAACCCATTTCTGGACAAGTGCTGATTTAAAAGCTGAGTTTGATAGAGACTATTCCGGTGGCTAATGTGAGACATTCCTCAGTTAAATGATGAGAAAAATTAGGGCATAGATTAAAAGAGACAGACCAATTATATATAAATAACAACAGTGAGATGACATTTTTTGGTGTACAGTAAATTTAAAGATCCCATGGGGACTATTTTCTTTGTTTAAGTTTAAACTTCTAATTATATTATCAACTTGATGTAAATACATAACCATAATCACCATCGTCCAACACTCACCCTTCATTTCAGAATTAGATAGATGTACATAATAAATTATGAAATTGTACTCAAGAGACTTGTTAAATTTTTAACTGTTTAAGTTGAGTTACTTTTTCTGAATTATTATAATATCACATGAGTTACTACAGCTAAGGTGGCAAAGTATATTTCTGAAACCTTAAACTATTGTCTAGCTCAGAGTATTCGCAGCCGTAGCTCACTTGTGATACCAGTGCTCTTCTCTGACACTGGGACTTCATACATTCTGGAGAGAATTCTATTTCTTCTCTAAACACTATCATCATATGAGAAAAACCTTACGCTACACTTATCACGGAACAGATTTGGCATTGAGAGATATTATCCAGGAACTGATATTTACAGCATACATCACAGGAAACGCAGATGTCTTCATGATATTAATCTTGTGACACACGTTACCCCCAGATACCATCGCTTAATTAATATGAAAAACCAGCGACGTAACCAACTAGTGCATACCCAGACAAACACTCAGGGAAACAAACTTTCAATAAGACAACGACAGCTAAATCCACAGTACTGTCGTAGTGGTAGAGAGAGCAAAACAAATATTCAACAGAACAAACCACGATACTGCCGGAGTGCAGGACAGGTCGAGAGTGATCATCAAAGCTTCAACACCGAACCACAGCAAGAAAGCTGTTCTCAAGGAACATCTAGTACAACTGATGTGCAAAAGAATAGGGAAGACAGGCTGACAAAATTACTTGAAACCTTGCATGCAGAGTGTCGCATAGACATTTACGATCAATAAATTTTCTATATTCTTTCTTTTCTACCCGTGTCCTCTACTTTATTATCGCTCTTTTATCCTTTTCCTGTATTTTTCGCATTCGTTCGTTTGCGAAAAATATTTTCTTTCCCATTCTCACTTTACCGTTTTTCTTTCTCATAATGATACGCATTCTATTACGTAGATGTCAGTCAGACGAGAAACTGTGAATATTCATCTATCTTAGACATAGGAGCAGACTTTTGGCTAGCATTTTCACCTGACACGAACGTTTCTCCGGCGTGAGGTGTGATAACCGACATCTGCACGGCGCAGAATGAGACATTTGTCTGGTATTTTCCTCTGTCACGGGACTCTGGGCCAGTTTCGCTAGCAGTGAGGTGTCAAGACGCGAAGTGGCAGTTTATGGCAGGTCTTCTGGTTATGGAAAATGTTAATGAGAAGGGGGGAGATCGGTGCTGTTTCATGTTTTCGAAATAACGTGGGACCTCTTTGTCTGTTTGATAGATATTAACCAGAGTTTGAAACTAGATTTCATTCGTACTCCTAAATCTGCAGTAGACAGATCGCCAGGCTAGAAGAAATATCTTGTGTATTGAAAAGTCTTTAGTTTCTGGGCAACATTTTGCCGAGTTCTAGACTACTATTATATTGAATGATTCTAGTTCGTGGTATTAATCTGTAGTTCTGTGCGGAGGTAAATATTATATATTAGATATCTAGTATTTTGTGAAGTGTTTAAAGTGTTAAATCGCCTATTTCATTTTCACTACTTCTTTTGTGCAGAGAGAATTAAAATATAGTCTGTATTATTTTCTAGTGACGTGTTTCAGTGGAAAGCAGAATAAATTATATTTCTAGCTTAAACTCATGCAGCCATAAATGAATTTAATTTAACTGCTAAATAATCAGACGAGAATATATTTTAGAATTAACTTATAACTGAAATGCTACTTCAGTGAGTATTGACGGGATACGTATGTATTCCTAATTCATGGTGATTGATTTTATGTATATAACTTATTTCACGGGAGTGTTAAACGATAAGTCAAGCACTACGCTTGCAGTTTAAAATGTAAGTTATAACAAGTACATAGTATGTATAATTAATTTATATGTGTTTTTTCCTCTATTTAGTGAAGAAAACTGGGGTTAACCCAAACTTTGCCAGCGTTAAGTACTGATGAGTAATATCTGTAAAGAACTAAAACATATTCTTTAAAAGACTTGGTCCATAATCTTTACAAGAACTTTAAAGGTGAAATGACATAACGGGCCTATTGCGCCAGATTTTATTCTTCCTGGGAAAACTTAAGTACAGTTCAGCCTTTGTGGCAAGTAAACTATTACAAACAGTAACGTTCCGCAAATTTTGTCAACTTGTGGTGTGACCAAGAATGTTACCTTTGATCGAAAGTTACAAACCTGACATTTTACCCTAAGTAGTGGAAACCTCGTGATTCTGACACTGTAAACCCACTTACACTAATTCTTACCTGAGCTGATAAAGTAACACTAATTTAAATCTGGAAAAAAGAAACGATCGCCTGAAGAGGACGCTCCCCGGACATGTTGAATGAAACCAAGATCTGCAGAGCTGGGTATCCGCTTCATCAAAAGATAGACAGATTGAACGAAGTGTACACTAAGGTTGCGCCAGACGGCGAACAACAGCACGATTGTAGGTAAGGTTGTGTGAGTCAGGTCCCTGATGAATGAACCGAGAGACAGCAGGAACGAGTGACTCTTTTTTTATGGTATACCAAATTTCACCCACTTTGTAATTTCTTTATGCATGTTTTGTTGCAAACAGGATACGTTTCCTTAGGATAGATCATACTAATATCTAAGTCTGTTCATACCTTTAAAAGGGGAAAATCATTAGAGTACCGCTAATGTATCCTTGATTCCTTGGGGCTATCACTTTCTTCTAACAGGACTGTGGGCATACCTTGAGGGATAAGATCATACTGTTGGTCTATCATTCTGGTAGAAATTCATTGATTTTATGACTATGTGTATATGTTTCTTGATGTAATTTTTGTGTGTTGTGATGAAATTTTAGATGATAATTAAAATTTCTCTTGAACTTAATCAGTGTGTCGGGTCAGCTCGTTCCAAAATATCTATATAATCATTTGTTATAGTTTTCCCACGTGTGTGCGTCTACATATCGTCACTCGTGTGCGTGCACGTGAGTGGTACGTTCATATATATTAATATATGTTGTCACTAGACTGTCTGACTCCTCTAAATCTGTTGTAGAAGATAGGCTGAGAAAGAGAGAAGATTCTCGAGTTCTCAGGGACAGCTTCTATTGATTCTACCATCTCACTCGTGGAAATCTATTTCTACTATCATCTCTCACTGTGGCTATCACTCATTCTAATCTATTCAGAAGAGACCAACCCAAGTCTTAATTCCCCTATCAAAAATCTATGACACAGAGGAACATCATGTCAATAGGCTTTAACAGTTTGTCACCAAACACCAACATATGTTTGCCATCAATGACATGGAACTGGAGCGCACATCTACAGTCCAAATGGATATAAACACCACAACTGATGTTCCAGTACACCTCAAAACTTACCACACTCCCCTTCAGAACCGTGAGTTAGTGGAGAAATCTATTAATGAGATGATTGAAACTAGTATTATAGAAAGATCAATATCTTTTTGGTCATCCCCCATTGTCAACGTAACAAAGAAAGACGGCAGCCACCGTTTCTGCTGCGATTATCGTGCACTTAACAAGATAACTAAGACGATATCATACCCACTTTCCAGGAAGGATGATATACTGGCGACGCTCGGAAATTCTAAATGGTTTACAACATTAGATGCCCGATCCGGTTTCTGGTGCATCCCAATGTCACCAGAGGCAAAGGAAAAATCTACCTTTTGTACGCATGTCGGAACCTTTGCATGGAATGTGATGCCGTTCGGACTTAAAGGAAGCCCCGCTACTTATATGTCACTCATCGATGAGGTCTTGAAAGGATTCCAGCCCTTTGCCTTGGCATACATGGATGATATCTTAGTCCATACGCCAGGTACAATACAAGAACATATGAAAGGGGTTGAACAAATCTGTGATCGTCTGAAATATCATCACATAAAGTTGAAACTCTCGAAATATGAATTCCTAAAACAGGAAACAAAATACCTAGGTTTCATTGTTAATGGCAGTGGAATTCGCCCTGACGACGAGAAAGTACGAGCAATCAGGGAGATGCCACGCCCTACAACTGTGAGACACGTACGAGGCTTCCTTGGGTGTTGTTGTTATTACAGACGCCCCATCGTCAACTTTTCCAAGGCGACGGAGCCATTAATAGCATTAACTAAGAAATATGCCAGGTTAAAATGGACGGATCAATGTTAACAAGCATTCGATTACCTAAAAAATGCACTCACAACCATTCCAATGGTGGCACACCCTGATACCACCAAACCAATGATCCTCTACACAGACGCTTCTGATAACGCTGTAGGAGCTTGCCTTGTTCAACCAAACCATTCAGATGAGACCCCTATTATCCCGAATGTGCCCAACGAAAAGTCAATTGCCTTCCTGTCACACGCATTAAGTAAGTCCCAAAAGCGTTGGACTGCATCACAAAAGGAAGCATTAGCCATCCATTATGCTATGCAGAAACTGGATTTTTACATCCGCGGAACAAAGGTTATCATCAGAACGAATCACCAACCCCTTGTTAATTGGTTGACCAAGACATCCGAACAACCAAAGAAGCTTCAAACTTGGGCGATGCACTTGCAGAAATATGACACCACCATAGAATACAATGCCGGAACCCTCAATAAACGTGCTGACCTGCTTTCTAAAATTCCATATCCCGTACTGTTAATGGCAAAGTGTATAAACAACTTGTATGTGTTCCCCGTTTTATGCATTATAAATCTACTGGGATCCCTCGTTTTACGAACAAATTTTTTTTTTTGGGTTGCTCACAAGTATACTGAGGCGTTGTAAATTTTTTTTCATTTGGCTCACATGCGTATGCCCCCATTCAATGACTTAAACCAGTAACAAAATTTTTTTCTCAACCATTGTCCATTGCCAATTGGCTCATAAGTATATGCCCCCATTTGATATTTTGCTCCAGTTTGTATGTTACGGACTTGATATTTTTAGTTGATTGGACAAAAACGACTCCACGAGGGATACATTTTTGTGGCTCCGGAACATGTGTGACCGCTTGGCATACACTAGCATTTATACGTGTTATAATAATATACAGAATAAGGATAACAGACGTTAAAAGCAGATACGGCGTTTTTGTACAAAACGCAGTATAAAGTTTTAGGTTTAGAAAGCAGTCACGGCTGTGAGAGGCAAGGATAGTACTCTCTCAGAAAATAATATTGAGTGCGTGTTTTGAGTGGAAAATTTAGTGAAGTGAGAGTCTCTATTTTGGTTTTTTTTCCATTGTTGATGGAAAAGAGAGATATCACAAACGTCGAAAAAAACAGAAAGACGCGTGCAAAATGTCGAAAACAGAGAGACATGTGTAGAAAATTGTAACGTGTGAAAAATGGCGAGAAAAGGAAGGAGCTGCATATAAAAGGAGAGATGTGGGCGATAGGACATTAGTAGAGGACTTTAGCATTAGAGATAGATTAATAGGATCATTAGATATTTTTTTATTAGATTAGATAGATAGAAAATTTTGCTAGGCAATTCGTAGTGTTAGGTGAATTTCGTCTTTGAGATTATCAAGACAAGTTGACAAGTTTTTTTTAAGTTGACAAGTTTTTTAAGTTGACAAGTTTTTAAGCTGACAAGTTTTTAAGTTGACAAGTTTTTATTTTATTCCGTTGGATGTATATTTTTCCTTGTGGATACACTCACTATTTTGTTGAGCGTAGTAAACGACCAATCATTGTGAAATTTGCAGTGCCAGTGCTTGTCTAATGACATTAATAAACTCTGATTGAATTTTCTACATTGCTGTGTTTTATATTGGAATGTTACAGTTGGATCTTTTGAAAACCATTATACGATATTGCTTATCACTAAACCTAAAAGGGTAAGAATGAACCTGGGAAGAAAAATAAACTTCAGTCAAGAATCTCCATCTCAGGCCTGTAATCACTTGAACAGAAACGCATAAAGGATTAGCTCTCGTCAAATAATTTACCCGCGCACAACATAATTGACCCGGTCACACACCTTCAAACATTGGTGCCGTAACCAGGCGGTTACATTGGTACTTTACCTTGTTCCTACTCTTTCCGGCCCCTTTGGGCCCCGAAAACACTCGGGTGTACATCAAATCTAGAAACACTGTGTGTGAAAGAGATAATATGGGGCGGGGGCAGAGATAGATAGAGATAGAGAGAGAGAGAGAGAGAGAGAGAGAGAGAGAGAGAGAGAGAGAGAGAATGGGGGGGGGGTGGGGAGGGGAAGAAGAGATAAATAAATATTGAACAGGGAGATATTTTGTGTTGTATTCCGGTAGAGGTCACCAAAACGCAGGCCGCCTAAGCCGTTCCAGCAGATCTTCAATGCCGGAGTCTATCACAGTGACGTTTTAGCAAGCTCATAAAATACAGGCAGAGGTAGCACAGAGCAAACAAAGTCTAACTGATAATAGTAGTTTCATAGCAGCTGCTGACGTGGGGGAAATGAAGTGTTAAAGACTTTTCTATATGGTATGTCCAGCTTTATGAGGTGGGTGATTAATTTTGTTGCTCGCTGCTTATGCTTTCCCTGAGCATTGTCACGTCCCATTTAAATCTGCGTAGACTGAGGCGTAACGCTGTCAGGTTTTGTCTGCACTGTTTGTTAAGAGTGTTTTACATTATGTTTAAAAAAAAAACATACATAATTTAAAAACAGTTTAAACCAGTTACAATTTATAAAAATTATCCAATATTTCACCTGAGATTGTAATATTAAAATAAGTCGTTCACGAGAGAATTGTATTCCGAAAGTGTTGCGGATAAAAGTGGATTTTGAGGACGGAGCTTGCAAAATCTATTTTATTCCGACATCATTTACTGAAGCCATCACTCGTATTTTTAAATGACGTCACAAAAAATCCCCTTTTCCTCTCATCACACTTCGTCGCAAAATTTATACCCGTGTCCCCCACTTACTGCGTGACGTCGCTTGCGGACGACCCCAATGTCAAGTCAGTTATATTGTAAGACTCCTAAGTATGCAGACCTACAATAACAACAATCAAGACGTTCCAGACTCTCATGAATGGGTGCTTGATTAGATTAGAACAGTGTTTTTTAAAACTATTTCATTGTCATTAACTCTGGAGTCTTTATCACAAAATTTCACTCATCTGCGACTATTTGTCCTTAATGTTTTTTTTTTTGTAATTTTCATAATAAAAAAGTTTTGCTCTTCCTTGTGTATAATCCATCAATCAATACCCTTTAGCTGCCCGAGGAGCATATGCCTTCAACAAACACATGCCACGTCTTCTTGTCCTGTGCATTTGACATGTCCATGTTTGTTGAAGTGTTTTGGTAAAAGGTTTTTTACGGGATGGGGTAACCAGCCCCATGCCCAACCCTCCTTAGTCGCTTTTCATGACATGCATGGTAGGGTCTTACATGCATACTTTTACATCATGCAATGATGACCTAAACTTCTTACTTTTATATATGCATGGGATCAATCTGATTCTCAGTTCTGTATGTAGAGGAGCAGATGTGGCATCAGACTACCATCTTCTGTTGGCTGAAACAAAATTAAATCTCAAGAAATTTACAACAGGAGATAGCTATGACAATAGTACAATATGGGATATCTAAGAAATCAGGAAATAAGAGAAACAATTTCAATCACAGTGTGGTGAAGTGGGATGTTATAAATATTTATAGGGGACTTAGTGTACTGACTGAGATCAGCTGTGAAGGTATCTATATCTATTAAGAGTAGTGTATTATAGATAACCTTACTTGCTACCACATATCTCTATATCTCAGTCAGAATTATTCTGGAATAGTGTGATGCTACGTTATGTGTCTAGGGTATGTGTATGATGAAGTGTAAGTCACAACAACAGACAGATAAACAATTTAATTTAATCCACTACTCTTAACAACACTGTGACACTCACATACATATAACACTCTATGAGAATATCTTAAAGAAGTCACTCGTAACTTTTCAAATAACAATATGTATTCATTACTGGCATGAATGAATATGTGTCCTGATTCAACTACAAGGGAACCAGGAATCACAATCAATTTAAATTACAAGTTATGTACAGAATGTATTTAATATGAATATTGTAGTGACATATATTATTACAAATGTTCTATGTGTGTCAGTTGTGTAGTAGTAAAATGAGGTAATACTGGTTTTGTTTTGTTCAAGCTCTGTTGGTATTTGTCATCATGACTTCAATAGTTTGTCTTTAGGGACTAGTATTGGAGATGTTCACAGTTCCTGATATTAAGACAAGTAAATTCCCCTCTTAATGTTAATTTTACAAAGTCATTTCAAGATGAGGGGACATAATGTTGAGCTCAGCTGGCCAAGTTAGCTTATCTGGCGTGATGGCGGCAGGAAAGGACTCCTCTGCTCGAATTCTCCTCTGGGCTCTGGAGACACCTCACTGATAGCTAAAAGGACCAAGGAGTATGCTGTCCGACACTGGATTCAGCAAAGCTCTGACCAGGTGCTGCTCAGTACCATCAAGACCACTGTCCCTGAAATCAAGAAGGATGTACCTTCTACTTCATAACTAACTTAAACTCTCTTGTTACACTGATCACAACACAGCACAAACATTGAGTTCAGAGCATTAGGCCAACTGTCAGCTTCATTTGAAATACTTTATTCCAGTATTACCCTTCTTAATGGTTACTACGCCTCTGCAATTCCAGCATTATTTCTTTCTATTCAATCATCTAGGTGTCAGTGTACTGTTTGGCCATTCCATGCCGTTTTACTTTCCTTCGACACCCTCTGTTCAGGCTGGAGCATTATAGGCTTTACCTCACGTTGGCCACTGAACTACACATATATATACAGGCATAAATCAACAATTCACATTCAATTTTCATTAAAAGATATTGAATGGTTCAAGCTTACCACAATTCATACGAATAAACACAGATACGTTGATTAGCAATGAATTCTGGCACAAACTGGCACAAATTCCCATCTGCTTATCTTCCAGGCTTTTATTTAGCCAAATATAAGCTGGCTTCAACGCACTGATGCTTTATCAATCTTATTTAAACAAGTGGTTTCGAACTAACGCTCCCAAGTGTGTATATCAGCGAGTCTGACCAATGAGCCCCGTTTCGACAAGTGTTTGAAAAAATGTTACCTTTCCCCGTTTCCCCTAACAACCAAGATAGTATTTATAGCCCGACCAATCGTGGTTAGGCTTTCATTTGTTGCGCTCCAATCAATTTGGAGTTTACATGGTAGGCTATTTCTGTAACGTAAATTTTTTTCAAACACGTTAAAAAAAAAATCTTATGAGCAGAAATGATTTTATGCTGTCAGGCACCCCCAATATTTTATTTTGGGTATAATTTATTAATTCCTGGACTATTTGCGTAACGTTTTACATATTATTTGTCAGCAAGCCCTAAGGAACCCAAAAATACAAATTTAAAGGAGCTACGTGGCTGCATTCAAAATATGCAATTTCTTCTACCTCCTGTTTCGAAGATGTGCTGTCTGGGTACTGTTATGTTTTCAACCGTAAACCCATCTAATGTTATCTTTTCTAATAAGAGTTTTTTATGATTTATAAACCTAACTCTGGGAAAGGGTAGTGTATTTTATCACTGTCCGTCTGAAAAAAAATTAGTGCATGTAGACTTACACGCGTGATGGCAGCATTTGTGTATCGCGCGACGCGTGTTGCATGCGTTCCTGATTTTCAGCCCTCCCCTCTCTCTTTATCCTTTTGTCCATCTGTTCGTTCGTTTTGGTAACGCAGTATAATTAATGTTAGGATTAATTTAGGTCATTACGCAGTACGTCTCAATGTTTTTCTTAGAAATGCAGCACACGTTTCATTGAAGAAGGCGGGTAATAATACAGTAAGCTTTTATATCAACGTGAAAGCGTTACAATTTGCAGACGAAGCAGAAAACAAGGGGATTTCGAGTACATTCTTTGTGACAGCACTGTTATTTTCCCATTGCTCTTCTCTTTATTAATTTTATTTGTTAGGCTTTATATTTACCTAATAATTTATATATGTGGATTAGAATATTTCACGACACCTCCCCTCTTAAAACAGACATTATATGTCAGTCCTTTATTCTATATACACATAGAGAAATTTATTATTATTTCTGGGGTTTACGGTGATTCTCATCACACGGATGGCGGCTTAAAAAATCCGCTCCCAAATTGGTTTTTCCAGATATATACTCAATGCTAAAATTATATGGAGCCAGAAGTAAAGACCATCGGAGTAACCTAGAGTTCTCATGCTTAGCCTGTGCTAGAAACGATAAAGGTTTGTGATCTGTTTGCAACTTAAATGCCTTCCCATATAGATAAATATTGAATTTCTTTATTGCCCATATTACTGCAAGACATTCTTTTTCGCTAGTTGAGTAGTTGATTTCAGCTTTATTCAACTTTCTGCTAGCATATGCCACTGGGCTTAATTCCCCATCCAATGCATCTGATTTCTGTAGTAGAGTTGCACCTAACCCAATATTACTTGCATCCGTCCTTACTATGAATTCTTGACTTAAGTCAGGTAATTTCAAAATGGGTTTACTTGTGAGCTTTTCCTTCAATTCTTGGTAAGTCATTTCACATTGTGGTGTCCATGTAATGCGATCTGGAAGTCCTTTACGTGTCAATTCAGTTAACGGTGCACATATGGAATTAAAGTTCTTGATATACTTCTGGTAGAAACCACATAATGAGACAAAGGATCTCACGTCCTTCTTGGTTTGTGGTCTCGGGGCTTTCTGTAGTTTTTCTAAATTCTTTGGGTCAGGGGTCATATTTCCCTGATAAACTGTGTGTCCCAAAAATTCCAATTCTTTACATCCAACGCAACATTTGGTTGGACGGGCTGTTAAATTTGCCTCCCTAAGTCGATCAAACAGCATGTTCAGAGAGTCAATGTGTTCCTCAAATGTTTCTGTTGCTATAAGGATATCATCCATAAAATTTGTTATACAGGGATTATTCAGAGGATCCAATAATTTTCTCATCATTCTAGAGAAGACACTAGGCGCATTCTTCAATCCAAATGGCAATCTATTAAACTCATAGTGTCCTTCTGAGGTACTAAAAGCTAGGTATGGTCTAACCTCAGGCTTTACTGGAATCTGATAGTATCCTTTACTCAGATCCACTTTTGAGAAATATTTAGCTTTATTTAGTCTGGCAAACAGCTGATTTGTATCCGGCAATGGATCCACCTGTCCTTCTGTAATAGCATTCAGTCTCCTGTAATCTATACAGAGTCTATGCTCTCCAGAGGGCTTCCTTAAGAGTACAACACCGGAACTATACGAAGACTCACTGTGCGAAATAATTCCTTCCTTCAACAGATAGTCTATCTCTTCCTTCAAAGCTTTCTCCTTAGCAAACGGAATCGAATATGGTTTCATACAGACAGGTGTGGGGTCTATCAGTTTCATATCATATTCCAATAGGTTTGTATGCCCTGGTCGGTCTGTTAACACCTCTGCATGATTATTTAGAACCTGTTGCACTCTCTCTTTCTGAGTTTTCGTTAAATGTGTACTGATTTTCACCTGTGCTGCTGTCTCACAGGGGTGTAATGGATATTCAAATGATGAAAGTGGTTCCTTTTTCATCTCCATGGCGATGGACAAGGTCAACAAGTGTGTCTCTTCCTGATGTTCTCTTTCCAAATATTTCTTCAGGAGATTCACATGATAGATTTTTTCTTTCCCCTTCTTATCTATCTTATAATTTGTTCTAGACACCTTCTCTAGAACTGTATATGGACCCTGCCATCCAATTTGTAACTTATTCTGACTCCCGGGCAAAAGAAGCAGTACTTTCTCTCCCACAGCCAAATTTCTGTCTTTCGCCTTCCTGTTATAATAGGCAGCATGTTTCTTCCTGGCTTGTTTCAAATTTTCATTGGCAAGTTTCCAGCCAGTTTTCAACCGAGTGGTCAGCTCATTCACATATTGGTATGAAGATGTAATGTTTTCCTCTGCCTTTTCATCAGTCCACGTTCTTAACAAAGCTTCAAGTGGACCTTTTATTGGCCTTCCAAACAATAATGTTGCCGGGGCCATACCGGTTGAACTATGGGGTACCTCCCGATAAGCAAAGAGGGCGGCGTGCAGGTACTGGTCCCATGTATCTGGTTTTTCGTGTGCCAACTTTCTCAGGATCGACATCAATGTGCCGTTAAATCTTTCCACTTGGCCGTTCCCTTGGGGATGATACACACTACAATGGAAGTGTTTGGCCTGGAAGATCCTGAAAACTTCTTCAGTTAGTTTCCCCTTGAACTGAGAGCCATTATCAGTCAAGATTTGATTGGGAAAGCCTAACCTTGTGAAAATTGTGAGCAATGCCTCTGCCACATGTTTAGAATCAATCGATGACAGGGCTACTGCCTCTCCCCACATAGAACAAGTGTCCACCAGAGTCAGAATGTAGCTGTTCCTTCTCTTGGTTCGGGTGAGAGGTCCCACAAGATCCACGGCAACTCTCTCAAAGGGTGTTCCCACTATGGGCATTTCCCCCAGAGTTGCTGGTGCAGTCCAATGTTTAGGTGCTACTCGTTGGCACTCTGGACAGGATTTTACATATCGTTTGATATCTTCAGTTATTCCTGGCCAGAAATAGTGACAAGCTATTCGCTGTCCTGTTGCGCTGATTCCCATATGACCACTGAAGGGAATCGCATGCCCTAGTTCCAACACTTTAGTCCTATATGAAGTGGGAAGGACCAGCTGTCCGTGAAAATTGGATTCAGATCCAGCCTTCCTATATATCAGTTTGTTCTTCATATAAAACTCTCCCTTGCCTGGAGGTGTATGAGATTTGGGCAACTTCTTGAAACATGGCTTGAGTGTTTTGTCCTCAGCCTGTGCCTTCCTCATCTCATCTGGGTGAGTATTTATGGGATTATCCTCCTCCTTCTTTGACTGTGATCTGGTCTGCACTGTTGCCAATATCACAGGTCTCTTGGGATTCCCCAAGAAGACATATCTACACCCCAATATTAGAGGGTAGATTGGCTCATTTATCACTGCTGCTTTTATGATTCCTTCCACATATCGCGTTTTCACTTTTATTCGGGCGACGGGAAGTGTCATGGTAGCTACATCCTTGGTTGCAGTTTGAATCTCCACTGTTTCTGTGGTGTATTGATCGGCCTGCACCAGGTGAGAACTCACAACGGAATCGTAATCTAAACCGGTATCATATAAACATCTTATAGTGACACCATTACAGATGACATCTTCACACACTGGGGGGTGGTATGGTTCCTGTAATTCTTCAGGTTTGCCCTTCTTTTCCTTTTTCCCCGATGTCATAGCAGCAAAATGAGGAGGTTTCCTTCTACAATGGTCAGTGTCATGATTGTTCATCTTACAATTTTTACACCACCTTTTTCCTTGGTTGAAAGATTTTCTTTCATCATATTTCCTTTCATCGAATTGTGGGAATTTATTTTTATTTTCATACCGTGGCCTATCAAATTGGTGCTTACCTTTATTTTGATCCTTAGGATCAAATTTATTAAAGTTCTGTGGTGCCCTAAAGTTGTCCACCTGTTTCTTTTTATTACCTGTTACCTCTGCTTGAGCTGCTTGATACCTTTCAGCAACATTTAGCAACTCATCCAGCCTCTCTGCACCTTGTTCCATGAGAAACTTTCTCAGGTCTGGAGCCATGGACTCTCTTAATTGCTCTATAAGGACCATTTCCTTAAGATCTTGGGTTTTCCCCAGAGAAGTCCATTTCTCCAAGTATGTCTCTATTCGTGCAGAGAACTGGTGATAGGTTTCACCTGACAGTAGTTTAGCATTCCTAAATTTTTTCCTGTAAAACTCTGCATTCTTTTCATACCTTAACAAAAGAGCCTGCTTTAGCATGTCATAATTTTCCTGATCACCTCTGCTCATTTTTGCAAAAACTTCATAAGCTGCCCCACGAAGTCCCTGAGATAACTTTAAGCTCCACCTTTCTCTCTCTAACCCATATGTGGTAGCTAATAGTTCATACCTATTTATATAGCTCTCAATATCATCGTCTTTCTCAACAAAATGATCTAAATGAAAGTTCATAGCTGAGGTTGAGGCTCCCTGAGTAACCGTAGCATCAGAGGCAAAGGGACTGGCACCATTTTCAGGAGCATGGCCTTGAAACTCAAACTCCCTTAGTCGTAACTCATGTTCCCTTTGTAATCTCTTCTCCTCCTTTTCTGCTTCCCTTTCTGCAGCTAATCTCTTCTCTTCCCTTTCTGCAGCTAATTTCTTCTCTTCCCTTTCTGCAGCTAATTTCTTCTCTTCCCTTTCTGCAGCTAATTTCTTCTCTTCCCTTTCTGCAGCTTGTCTTCTTTCCTCGGCTTCCAATGCTTTAGCCTCTTTGTCAGCCTCAATCTGCAACCTTTTAATTTCCTTGTCAGCCTCTAACTTTCTTTCGGCTTCAAACCTTCTTTCTTCGCGTTCAATAAATTTGTCACATTCCGTCGTGACATAGGCAACCATAACTTGCCCATCTAATCCTAACTCTTTTGCAGTCTGAACAGCGGCAGATCGAAATTTGGCCAGGTCCGCCATTGTCTATCAGGTAAGTTTATAAAATGTCTAACCAATAATTCAATCTCTAATGGACAACACAGGCACCGTGAGCTCAACCTTATTTAATTCCACCCAAGGATACCTTTTAATTCTTATATTCCCTGAAGTGAATTACCCCCAATATTTTTAATAGGGAAAGATTCAAAATCCCAAGAGCGAGACCCCAATATATGTGGTGAAGTGGGATGTTATAAATATTTATAGGGGACTTAGTGTACTGACTGAGATCAGCTGTGAAGGTATCTATATCTATTAAGAGTAGTGTATTATAGATAACCTTACTTGCTACCACATATCTCTATATCTCAGTCAGAATTATTCTGGAATAGTGTGATGCTACGTTATGTGTCTAGGGTATGTGTATGATGAAGTGTAAGTCACAACAACAGACAGATAAACAATTTAATTTAATCCACTACTCTTAACAACACTGTGACACTCACATACATATAACACTCTATGAGAATATCTTAAAGAAGTCACTCGTAACTTTTCAAATAACAATATGTATTCATTACTGGCATGAATGAATATGTGTCCTGATTCAACTACAAGGGAACCAGGAATCACAATCAATTTAAATTACAAGTTATGTACAGAATGTATTTAATATGAATATTGTAGTGACATATATTATTACAAATGTTCTATGTGTGTCAGTTGTGTAGTAGTAAAATGAGGTAATACTGGTTTTGTTTTGTTCAAGCTCTGTTGGTATTTGTCATCATGACTTCAATAGTTTGTCTTTAGGGACTAGTATTGGAGATGTTCACAGTTCCTGATATTAAGACAAGTAAATTCCCCTCTTAATGTTAATTTTACAAAGTCAGTTCAAGATGAGGGGACATAATGTTGAGCTCAGCTGGCCAAGTTAGCTTATCTGGCGTGATGGCGGCAGGAAAGGACTCCTCTGCTCGAATTCTCCTCTGGGCTCTGGAGACACCTCACTGATAGCTAAAAGGACCAAGGAGTATGCTGTCCGACACTGGATTCAGCAAAGCTCTGACCAGGTGCTGCTCAGTACCATCAAGACCACTGTCCCTGAAATCAAGAAGGATGTACCTTCTACTTCATAACTAACTTAAACTCTCTTGTTACACTGATCACAACACAGCACAAACATTGAGTTCAGAGCATTAGGCCAACTGTCAGCTTCATTTGAAATACTTTATTCCAGTATTACCCTTCTTAATGGTTACTACGCCTCTGCAATTCCAGCATTATTTCTTTCTATTCAATCATCTAGGTGTCAGTGTACTGTTTGGCCATTCCATGCCGTTTTACTTTCCTTCGACACCCTCTGTTCAGGCTGGAGCATTATAGGCTTTACCTCACGTTGGCCACTGAACTACACATATATATACAGGCATAAATCAACAATTCACATTCAATTTTCATTAAAAGATATTGAATGGTTCAAGCTTACCACAATTCATACGAATAAACACAGATACGTTGATTAGCAATGAATTCTGGCACAAACTGGCACAAATTCCCATCTGCTTATCTTCCAGGCTTTTATTTAGCCAAATATAAGCTGGCTTCAACGCACTGATGCTTTATCAATCTTATTTAAACAAGTGGTTTCGAACTAACGCTCCCAAGTGTGTATATCAGCGAGTCTGACCAATGAGCCCCGTTTCGACAAGTGTTTGAAAAAAATGTTACCTTTCCCCGTTTCCCCTAACAACCAAGATAGTATTTATAGCCCGACCAATCGTGGTTAGGCTTTCATTTGTTGCGCTCCAATCAATTTGGAGTTTACATGGTAGGCTATTTCTGTAACGTAAATTTTTTTCAAACACGTTAAAAAAAAATCTTATGAGCAGAAATGATTTTATGCTGTCAGGCACCCCCAATATTTTATTTTGGGTATAATTTATTAATTCCTGGACTATTTGCGTAACGTTTTACATATTATTTGTCAGCAAGCCCTAAGGAACCCAAAAATACAAATTTAAAGGAGCTACGTGGCTGCATTCAAAATATGCAATTTCTTCTACCTCCTGTTTCGAAGATGTGCTGTCTGGGTACTGTTATGTTTTCAACCGTAAACCCATCTAATGTTATCTTTTCTAATAAGAGTTTTTTATGATTTATAAACCTAACTCTGGGAAAGGGTAGTGTATTTTATCACTGTCCGTCTGAAAAAAAATTAGTGCATGTAGACTTACACGCGTGATGGCAGCATTTGTGTATCGCGCGACGCGTGTTGCATGCGTTCCTGATTTTCAGCCCTCCCCTCTCTCTTTATCCTTTTGTCCATCTGTTCGTTCGTTTTGGTAACGCAGTATAATTAATGTTAGGATTAATTTAGGTCATTACGCAGTACGTCTCAATGTTTTTCTTAGAAATGCAGCACACGTTTCATTGAAGAAGGCGGGTAATAATACAGTAAGCTTTTATATCAACGTGAAAGCGTTACAATTTGCAGACGAAGCAGAAAACAAGGGGATTTCGAGTACATTCTTTGTGACAGCACTGTTATTTTCCCATTGCTCTTCTCTTTATTAATTTTATTTGTTAGGCTTTATATTTACCTAATAATTTATATATGTGGATTAGAATATTTCACGACACACAGTATCCAACAAATACCGAGTACTCCAACAGCTGGAAGATGAAGCAATATGGAAGACCACTGGCAACAAGTAAAAAATATATGGAACGAGACATGTGAAGAAGTACTGAGAAAAAGAGAACATCGGCACAAAGCATGGATAACAACAGAAACCATTAGCAAGATAGAAGACAGGATAAACAAGAAAGCAGATTTAAACAGAAGCAAAACCAGAAGCTTCAAAGCCAAGGCTCATGAGGTGTACATAGAAGCAAACAAAGAAGTAAGAAGAAACATCAAAAGAGACCAGAGGAAGTATATTGAAGAGTTGGGAAGGGAAGCAGAGGAAGCTGCAGCCAAAGGAAATATGAGGGACCTGTACAACAACACAAAGAAGCTAACAGGGCAATATAAGCAAGCAAATGGCCTCATAAAAGATAGAAATGGAAAATTGCTTAGCAATATACAAGAACAAATGAAGAGATGGAAAGAACATTTTGAGGAACTTCTCAATAGACCAGCTCCAACTAATCCCCCAGACATCCAGCCAGCAGAAGAGGAGCTATAAATCAGCTGTGAACGACCAAGAAGAGAAGAAATAAAGAAAGCCATAAAGCTTCTGAAAGATGGAAAAGCAGCTTTCCAGATTGCATTCCAGCAGAGGCCATCAAAACAGATATTGATACCTCTACAGAGATATTATACAAACTACTTGGCAAAGTCTGGGAGAGAGAGGAAATACCAGCAGAATGGAAGGAAGGTTATCTGGTCAAGTTGCCTAAGAAGGGAAATTTACAAGAGTGCACACATTATAGAGGAATAATGTTATTATCAGTGCCAGGAAAAGTATTAAATAGAATCATCCGTGAGAGATTAAAAGTCCATAGACAAGTAACTGAGAGATGAACAAGCATGTTTTCGACAAAACAGATCATGTACAGACCAGATAGCCACATTGAGAATAATAGTTGAACAAAGTCTGGAATGGAATTCACCGCTTTAAATCGGATTCGTGGACTACGAAAAGGCATTTGACAGTGTAGACAGAGAATCACTTTGGAAACTGATGAGGCATTATAGAGTTCCCATGAAGATCATTAACTATATATAAGGAAGACCTATGAAGACATGACATGCAGAGTTCTTCATGAAGAACAACCTACAGAACCGTTTAGGATAAGAACGGGAGTGAGGCAGGGATGCCTCTTGTCTCCATTTATTTTCTTACTAGTAATAGATTGGGTTATGAAAACATCGACATCACACAACAGAAATGGAATCCAGTGGAATCTGACTAAACAGATAGACGGTGCAAATCTTGGCTGTATGGCGGTACCTTCAAAGCAAAAAAAATGCCACACCATGCCATACCCCTAGTCTGCGCTGCTTTTCGACCTGCTCTCTTAAAACGAAGCATGTGATGACAAATTATGCTACAGTCCTATTGCAAGACTCTGAGACATGGAGAGCAACAAAAACAACAACTAAAAAGCTACATAATTTTATAGAAGGCCTGAAATGGTATGACAAAGTCACAAATGTGGGATTGATGACAAGTGCCAGTGGATCAAGAGCTGAGAAGAAGACGCTGGCGATGGATAGGACACATTGAGGAAACCTGTTGATAGCATTACAAGTCAGTCCTTGTTCTGGAATCCACAGGGAAAGAGAGGCAGAGGTAGACCAAAAAACACATGGAGAAGAGAACTGGATACAGAGGTGAAAATGACGAGGAAAACATGGAAAGAAATTGAGCGGATGGCACGGGACAGGAAGACTTGGCATGTGTTTGTTGAAGGCCTATGCTCCTCCGGGAGCTAAAGGGTATTGATGGTAGGGTACAGTGTTACTATTCTTTGCTCCCTTGTCGGGCCCCGGTAACACACGGGTGCTTGTGTATAACGTTATATATAATTCATTCTGTCCCTTGAGCAAAAAAAAAATAAATCAACTTATTTCTTAAGTGTTTATTTTATTGACGTTTTTGAACATCCTAAAAATATGTACAGAAAATTGGTAGTGACCTAAAATAGTTGACACAGAACATTTTTTAGAATTTAGAACTTAGAATTAGATTCTTACAAACAACGTTTTTTTATTGTGTATGTTTACCACAAAAATATAGAAAAAATGACAAGCAGTATACTTCTACACTGGTCGTGTCTGCAGCAGTGGTGGTGTAACCAAGGTTACTAAATCAAACTCACAAAATACCTAAGTCACTGGAATAGAAAATGCAGAATATCACTTTAAGACAATGGCACAATCTAACTTTAGATTGGCTAAACACGGGGGCTTAAATCTCCATAATATATCTATAACTCATGTACTTGATGTCAAAAAGTACTGGTAGTTTGATGTCCTGTAAATCTATATAGAATTCTAGTTTTAGCAGAAAAGTAGCTTAATTGGCAACACGTAGTAAAGTTACAGTTAAACAGTTGCCTACGGCGATCCTCCAGTGTTGCCATTTATAAATTTATGATCCCACTAGCTCGTTTGGTCTCGCTTAAAAGGTGATATTACATTAAATTTGAACAATATCCTGCCACGTTAAAATTAAAAAACCATAGGCAGAGAGAGAAAACATATCAAATTTGCAGCTGTGAACGAAAAGTACAGAACATGTGAACTTGGCATGCGTTTGTTGAAAACCTCTGCTCCTCTAGAAGTTGAAAGGTAATGAGGATGATGATTCTGATAATAGTAACTTATAATTTTCTAATTTCTTTATCTCATTTCCTCAATTTCTGACGAGGTTTTTTTTTTTTTCCCTACGCGGCTCATTTCCATGTGACGTCAAAGGCAGAATCCTAAACTCAAAGCTGAGAGATTAACACAGTCTTAAAAAAAAAAAAAAAAACAGGTTAACGCCTGTCATAATCATAACTACTTCTTATATTTGACTCATCCAGGTCTGAACTGCGTCGCTACATTGCGCTAAAGCAGTACTGACACTTGAACTCAATTACATAATTTTAGTTGACGTAATACTTAATTCTGAGTCCCACCTCTGAGGTCATCAGCTGTATAGAATTCCATTGCAGTTTGGTATGAGTAATGTCGCTTGTGTTGCGTGGGTGTGTGTGTAAGTGTGTGTGTGTGAGAGTCATTCGTTCATTCATGAGTTGCCCTTCCGTACCCCATGGAGTATATGCCTTAAACAAATACACTGCAAGCGTTCCTGTCTCGTGCTATCCGCGTGTTCTTTATCCATTGCATGCCTGTCGCTAGCTCTCTTCTCCGTGTCTTACTTGTCTCCGTCCGTTTCTCTTACCGTGTGGATTCTAGAAGCGGGACTGACTTGTAAAGCTATTGGTTTTCAAAATGCATGTCATATCCAAAGCCAGCGTCTCTTCTTAATATCTTATTCCCTTTTCAGACCTCCCTCCAGGTCTTTGATATTTGGACTTCCCTTGTCTGACCTACCTCCAGGTCTTTGATATTTGGACTTCTCTTGTCAGAGCTCCCTCCATGTCTTTGATATTTGGACTTCCCTTGTCAGACCTACCTCCAGGTCTTTGATATTTGGACTTGTGACCTAACATAACACAGGCCTTGTGTATGGGTTAAAGTGTGCGCACCTCGCCAAAACGAGACAAGACTCCTATTTTAAAAAAAGAATTATTCTGTTGGTATTTTTCTAATTCTTTCTATCAGTTCGTCTTCTTCTTCATTGTCGTTCTCTCAATTTGAGCAGAAAATCTGATGTGTCGTAGTTTACAGATGGGCTGGCGATATCTGCGACTTTCGGTCCGGGACATCCGATTTCAGTGAGCAGTTTTTTCGGGTTTGCTGTCTTTAGCCCTTGACTGTCACCAGCCTACCTGCAAGGCAGCAGGTGGTTTAAAATCAGAGTTTTCCTTCTCCTAGATGGGTATTGCGCCTGCACCTTAAATGGTCCCAAACTACTCACGACCCGGTTGTAGCGCCGGGCACTCGGTCGCCCCCATAAGAAACTCCGCGAGAACAGTGTAACCACGGGAAGGTGTTGCTTTGGACATGTTTGAGCAGAGAGGCCACATGCTAGAAGTTTACTATCAGACAAAAAAAGTAACTTCCGTGGCGATCACTGCACCTGGATGTGAGAGGCTGTGCGTTCGCATCAACATCCATTAATTTAGGTGGGACGTCCGGGCCCGGACGCTACCTAGACTCCATTTTCATCAGTTGCACATTAGTGGTCTTGTCATACCACCATTTCAACATGTCCAGTCTCCCCAAGCGCCACTTTTATCATGTCGCCATCGTTCTGCTTGCTACTGTTATTGTTCTCTATGTGTCAGAACTTTACGATATGATTTACTTGACATCAGGACCGGATTGAGGCCAGAACAGCCTCTAGGCTTTTTAGTGTTTGTGCCTACTTTCAACTAATAAGCAATAATTTAAATATTTTTGTCAAACCACTTTAGCATAATTGTTTTAACTTATGCACGGGCCTCCCAGAGCTCCGGGACCCTTAAGCGTCAGCCTACTTAGCCTAATAGATAATCCGCCCCTGTTTGACAATGGAGTTGAAGATTCTTATTTGTATGATCCATTTGAAATTTTTTTTATTTAAATATTATATTCTATATTTTCCGGGCTAATCACCTGTTTGTCAAACATTTTGATTACATGTTTTGCCCAGGAGCCTTGTGCTCTTTGGGTCACCTCTACACTTCGTTTTACAGGGTAGAAGAGGTTCTGATTATGAGATGAGATATTCTATATTTTCCAATGCAGCGGAAGCTATTAATTTCTTTCTTAGTATTTTTTTCTCCTGGTTATTGCTTCGTTTTCATCATCATTCTTCTATTAATTTCAGAAACGAAAGGCTTTCTCTTGTGAAATATTCATTAAACCAGTATCATAAAACACAGCTGTAACCATTCATGCGATATTTTGCAAGATTTTCAGTCTTTTCTGGCTGTTGACAGTTACAGATTAAGTGGCGTACATGACATCACTATTTCATCATCATCATCATCACCATCATCTCATCACCATCATCATCTCAGCATCATCATCATCACCTTTCAACTTCCCAAGTACTTCAATAAATTTATGCTACGTTTTCTTGTCACGTGATGTTAGCTTCAGGTCTTTCTATGCCTTCCTCATTTTTTAATTTATGTCTCCAGTTCTCTTCTCCATGAGACACGGTATGAATGGAAAGATATAGGAGATCTTCCCATGATTTTATTATTGACATCTTCTCCATGAGACACGATATGAATGGAAAGATATAGGAGATCTTCCCATGATTTTATTATTGACATCTTCTCCATGAGACACGATATGAATGGAAAGATATAGGAGATCTTCCCATGATTTTATTATTAACATCTTCTCCATGAGACACGGTATGAATGGAAAGATATAGGAGATCTTCCCATGATTTTATTATTGACATCTTCTCCATGAGACACGGTATGAATGGAAAGATATAGGAGATCTTCCCATGATTTTATTATTGACATCTTCTCCATGAGACACGATATGAATGGAAAGATATAGGAGATCTTCCCATGATTTTATTATTGACATCTTCTCCATGAGACACGATATGAATGGAAAGATATAGGAGATCTTCCCATGATTTTTTTTATTGACATCTTCTCCGTGAGACACGATATGAATGGAAAGATATAGGAGATCTTCCCATGATTTTATTATTGACATCTTCTCCATGAGACACGATATGAATGGAAAGATATAGGAGATCTTGCCATGATTTTATTATTGACATGCAAGAACATGGACAGGAAGACTCCACAACTTCCCCACTGAAGACACGCCCACGGCGACCGTTGCCTCAACTGGCTGTGTGTGGTGTACCCGGAAACGGGGCCTCCCAGTACTGAGACACAGTTAAGTCCCCGATGTCATTTATCGGTGCAGAGTTGAGAGAGATGGCTGAGCATCACAATCCCCCCTGTGTTGCAGCATGATGAGAACCCAGAATTGCACACTGAGCTTGGGGGGAATCACTTGGGCACCAGACTTAATACTGGCTCTTGACTGGATGGCCGCATGCAGGAGATTTCTACAATGGGGGGTTGGCAGGTGGTGGGTATCTGGAAGTGGCTCTGTGCAGGACGTGAGGATTCCTTGGGTGAGCCCAGAACCAGAGCACAGCATTGTGCAAGCTCTGCATAGTTGGAGAGCCCCCTGGATGACGGGGAATGCACAGTGTGCTACCCCACCTGTCCCCAACTGCTAACTTAGAACCAGAAGTGGGGTCCTCTGTATGCATGCCAGGCCAGGATAAAATGCCTGGGAAAGAGACTGGAGCTCAGAACTCCCTAACTCAAAGTTGCAGGATGGCAGGAAAGACAGGGCTATTTTGAAGATAATGCAACCATATTTTCACCATACGAGCTCGGACGCCGCCTCGGTAAACAAGGTCCGCGCAGAGCAGTGACACCCCCAGGCTGCTTGCGAATAGTCTACTACTGGGAACATAAACAGATTAGGGATGAGCCCACTCTCCCGTTGAACAGGTGCTAAAGTCATAGATACTGGGCCAGAAGGCGCACCGGAAACCACAGTATCACGCAACTCGCTTTTTTTTCTATGGAGAGTACACCGTCAAATAAATCTCGTACTGGTGCTCGCCCTGTGGAGCTCCACCAGGCAGGTGCAGTGCCGGGCTCTGAGCCTCGACAGAGCCAACCCTCAGCTACTGGAGGACCCTCTAGACCGTCTTGTGGAGTCAGCAGACGGCGGAGGAGAACTACTGACCAAAACAAAACAGAAAAAGAGAAACCCAGAGTGCCACTTGTCATGATGCACTGGAATGCAGAGGAAGTGAACAGCAAGCAGGCTGGATACAGCAAAAAGACAGAGCTGGAAAACATCTTGTATGAGAAGCAAGTCAGTGTTTGCTGTATCCAAGAGACTCACTTGAAAGCAGATCAAACCTTTAAAATAAGGGGATATCAATGCTTCAGATCCGACAGAAAAGATAGACGAAAAGGAGGAGTACTTACTCTTGTAAGGAATAACATTCCTGCACACGAAAGGAAAACCTTCATGGATGGAGCAGAATATCAGCTGTTGCAGATAAAGGTAGACAAGATGGAAATAGAACTCCTGAACTATTACTGTCCGAACAACAAACCCCTGAGTCTCAGCTCTATACAGGTACCAGCCACCAACTTTATAGCAGTTGGAGACTTTAATAGCCACTCCCAGAGCTGGGGCTATAACCATCTGGATCACAGAGGTGAAGAGGTTGAAACTTGGCAAGATGATCACTCCCTAATCCTAGTCAATAATGCCACAGATACTCCTACCTTCTACTCCAGAGGATGGCACACAACTTCAACACCAGATCTTGCCTTCTCCACACCAGATATAGCTGGATCTATTAGTAGAGAGGTAGGAGACCAACTAGGGGGAAGCGACCATCGCCCAATCTTTCTTACTGTCCAGAGTGCAACTCTCAGTACAGGCCCAGCCATTACAAGATGGAACTACAAAAAAGCCAACTGGGGTTTATTCAGGCATCAGGTGAACACGCTGCTGTCTACCCTCAAGGTACAGAACAGAGACATTAATGAAGTGGTGGGGGACTTCAGCGGATGCATACTACAAGCTGCAAAAGAAACCATTCCCAAAGGATGCCGGCGTGGCTACATACCATACTGGTCCAGCACACTCCAAGAACGTCAGGAAGCCATGGACAGGGCTAGAAAGGACGCAGAGTCTCAGCCTTCACTTGAAACTCACAACAAATGGAAAAAGGCTGTAGCAGAGTTTCAGAGAACAAGGCTAGAAGAGAAACGGAAAGGCTGGAGAACTAAAACGGCATCGCTGAACCTTGAGAAAGACGGCAGGAAACTTTGGAGATTAGTCAGGTCTCTAAGTGAAGAGCGTTCCTCACCTAGGCAGACTATCACATTGGATGAAGGTGGCAAACTTTTCAGAGGAAAACAGGCTGCGGACTTGTTTGCTAGAAGATACAGTTCAGAAAGCAACTTACCCATTGACATAGATCATCAGAGAGAGATGGGAAGGGAAATACTGGCAACCATGGGACAGACAGATACTCCTGCCCCAATGAGGGAACCCATCTGTCATGAAATATTCTAATCCACATATATAAATTATTAGGTAAATATAAAGCCTAACAAATAAAATTAATAAAGAGAAGAGCAATGGGAAAATGACAGTGCTGTCCCAAAGAATGTACTCGAAATCCCCCTTGTTTTCTGCTTCGTCTGCAAATTGTAACGCTTTCACGTTGATAGTAAAGCTTACTGTATTATTACCCGCCTTCTTCAATGAAACGTGTGCTGTATTTCTTGGAAAAGCATTGAGACGTACTGCGTAATGACCTAAATTAACCCTAACATTAATTATACTGCGTTACCAAAACGAACGAACAGATGGACTAAAGGGATAAAAAGAGAAGGGAGAGGCAGAAAGCCGAACACTAAACCCGCTTCGCGCGATACACAATTACTACCATCACGCGTGTAAGTCTACATGCACTAATTTTTTTTCAGACGGACATTGATAAAATACACTACCCTTTCCCAGAGTTAGGTTTATAAATCATAACAGACTCTTATTAGAAAAGACAACATTATATGGGTTTACGTTTGAACACATAACAGTACCCAGACAGCACATCTTCTAAACAGGAGATAGAAGAAATTGCATATTTTGAACGCAGCCACGTAGCTCCTTTAAATTAGTATTTTTGGGTTCCTTAGGGTTTGCTGACAAATAATATGTAAAACGTTACGCAAATAGTCCAGGAATTAATAAATTATACCCAAAATAAAATATTGGGGGTGCCTGACAGCATAAAATCATTTCTGCTCATAAAATTTTTTTTATAACGTGTTTGAAAAAACCTTACGTTACATAAATAGCCTACCATGTAAACTCCAAATTGATTGGAGCGCAACAAATGAAAGCCTAACCACGATTGGTCGGGCTATAAATACTATCTTGGTTGTTGGGGGAGACGGGAAAAGATAACATTTTTTCAAACACTTGTCGAAACGTGGCTCATTGGCCAGTCTCGCTGATATACACACTTGGGAGCGTTAGTTCGAGACCACTAATTCAAATAAGCTTGATAAAGCGACAGTACGTTGAAGCCAGCTCACATTTTTGCTAAAATAAAAGCCTGGAACATAGGCAGAACGGAATTTGTGCCAGTTTGTGCCAGAAATTCATTGCTAATCAACGTATCTGTGTTTATTTCCATGAAATTGTGGTAAGCTTGAACCATTCAGTATCTTTTAATGAAAAATTGAATGTGAATTGTTGATTTATGCCTGTATATATATGTGTAGTTCAGTGGCAAACGTGAGGTAAAGCCTATAATGCTCCAGCCTGAACAGAGGGTGTCGGAGAGAAGTAAAACGGCATGGAATGGCCAAATAGTACACTGACACCTGGATGATGGACTAGAAAGAAATAATGCTGGAAGTGCAGAGGCGTAGTAACCATTAAGAAGGGTAATACTGGAATAAAGTATTTCAAATGAAGCTGACTGTTGGCCTAACGCTCTGAACGCAATGTTTGTGCTGTATTGTGATCAGTGTAAAAGAGAATATAAATTAGTTATGAAGTAGAAGGTACATCCTTCTTGATTTCAGGGACAGTGGTCTTGATGGTAGTGAGCAGCATCTGGTCAGAGATTTGCTGAATCCAGAGTCGGACAGCATACTCCTTGGTCTTTTTAGCTATCAGTGAGGTGTCTCCTGAGCCCAGAGGAGAATTCGAGCAGAGGAGTCCTTTCCTGCCGCCATCACTCAAGATAAGCAGAGTTGGCCAGCTGAGCTCAACATTATGTCCCCTCATCTTGAACTGATTTTTTAAAATTAACATTAAGAGGGGAATTTACTTGTCTTAAAATCAGGAACTGTGAACATCTACAATAATGGTCCCTAAAGACAAACTATTGAAGTCATGATGACAAATACCAACAGAGCTTGAACAAAACAAAACCAGTATTACCTCATTTTACCACTACACAATTGACACACATAGAACATTGGTAATAATATATGTCACTACAATATTCATATTAAATACATTCTGTACATAACTTGTAATTTAAATTGATTGTGATTCCTGGTTCCCTTGTAGTTGAATCAGGACACATATTCATTCATGCCAGTAATGAATACATATTGTTATTTGAAACGTTACTAGTGACTTCTTTAAGATATTCTCATAGAGTGTTATATGTATGTGAGTGTCACAGTGTTGTTAAGAGTAGTGGATTAAATTAAATTGTTTATCTGTCTGTTGTTGTGACTTACACTTCACCATACTCATACCCTAGACACATAACGTAGCATCACACTATTCCAGAATAATTCTGACTGAGATAAAGAGATATGTGGTAGCAAGTAAGGTTATCTATAATACACTACTTTTAATAGATATAGATACCTTCACAGCTGATCTCAGTCAGTACACTAAGTCCCCTATAAATATTTATAACATCCCACTTCACCACATATATTGGGGTCTCGCTCTTGGGATTTTGAATCTTTAACTATTAAAAATATTGGGGATAATTCACTTCAGGGAATATAAGAATTAAAAGGTATCCTTGGGTGGAATTAAATAAGGTTGAGCTCACGGTGCCTGTTTTGTCCATTAGAGATTGAATTGTTGGTTAGACATTGTATTAAGTTACCTGATAGACAATGGCGGACCTGGCCAAATTTCGATCTGCTGCGGTTCAGACTGCAAAAGAGTTAGGATTAGATGGGCAAGTTATGGTTGCCTATGTTACTACGGAATGTGACAAATTTATTGAACGCGAAGAAAGAAGGTTTGAAGCCGAAAGAAAGTTAGAGGCTGACAGGGAGACTAAGAGGTTGCAGATTGAGGCTGAGACTAAGAAATTGGAAGCAGAAAGAGAAGACAAAAGATTAGCTGCAGAAAGAGAAGAGAAGAGATTAGCTGCAGAGAGGGAAGCAGAAAAGGAGGAGAAAAGATTACAAAGGGAACATGAATTACGACTAAGGGAGTTTGAGTTTCAAGGCCATGCTCCTGAAAATGGTGCCAGTCCCTTTGCCTCTGATGCTACGGTTACTCAAGGAGCCTCAATCTCAGCTATGAATTTTCATTTAGATCATTTTGTTGAGAAAGACGATGATATTGAGAGCTATATAAATAGGTACGAACTATTAGCTACCACGTATGGGTTGGAGAGAGAAAGGTGGAGCTTAAAGTTATCTCAGGGACTTCGTGGGGCAGCTTATGAAGTTTTTGCAAAAATGAGCAGAGGTGATCAGGAAAATTATGACATGCTAAAGCAGGCTCTTTTGTTAAGGTATGAAAAGAATGCAGAGTTTTACAGGAAAAAATTTAGGAATGCTAAACTACTGTCAGGTGAAACCTTCACCAGTTCTCTGCACGAATAGAGACATACTTGGAGAAATGGACTTCTCTGGGGAAAACCCAAGATCTTAAGGAAATGGTCCTTATAGAGCAACTAAGAGAGTCCATGGCTCCAGACCTGAGAAAGTTTCTCATGGAACAAGGTGCAGAGAGGCTGGGTGAGTTGCTAAATGTTGCTGAAAGGTATCAAGCAGCTCAAGCAGAGGTAACAGGTAATAAAAAGAAACAGGTGGACAACTTTAGGGCACCACAGAACTTTAATAAATTTGATCCTAAGGATCAAAATAAAGGTAAGCACCAATTTGATAGGCCACGGTATGACAATAAAAATAAATTCCCACAATTCGATGAAAGGAAATATGATGAAAGAAAATCTTTCAACCAAGGAAAAAGGTGGTGTAAGAATTGTCAGATGGACAATCATGACACTGACCGTTGCAGAAGGAAACCTGTGTATATGGCAACCCTTCAGGTCAGGTCGACCTCAAGACAGGAGGAGGATATTATGTTAGATACCACTCCAGAAGAGATGAGGAAGGCACAGGCTGGGGATAAAACACTCAAGCCTTGTTTCAGAAAATTGTCAACTTGTCATACAACTCCAGGCAAGGGAGATTTTTTACATGAAAAACAAGTTGATGTATAGGAAGACTGGAGCTAGATCCAATGGTCACGGACAGCTGGTTCTTCCAAAAAGATATAGGACAGACTTAATAAGGAGTCTACATGTGAAACCAGATGGGGACCATGAGAAGATAGGTACCATCATCCAAAAGGTGGCTCACAATTATTATTGGCCCAAAGCAAGATGGGACATTGAGAATTTTGTAGAAAGGTGTAGCATAGCACATGAGGGAACACCCACAAGTGGGAACATGGATCAGGACCTGGACACGCCACGGGGCAAAATTAGGCCTGACAATAAAAAGAAATATAGATTTGATAAAGTGGACCAAATGGAATGGGAAGCCCCTTTTCACGGACAAGCTTCACTTAACTGTTTTACAATGGCCACTATGCGGAGAGTGCAAAAAGATGTCTTACCCCAGGATAAGCCGAAACTCCCTCAATCGGACTTAAACAAACTGGAGGAAGAGGATGTAGGGAGGAAATCTCTCATCAAGAATTTTAAGAGGGGAGAAAGCCCCAAGAGAAAAATTGGTAGCGGTCGTTTTGTGAATGATAATTCTGGGAGGAAAAATCATCACTATAAAGCTTCAAGTGGAAGAGACCATACCGGTGCATGGACAAATAGGTCCACACAATTAAAGGTCCATATGTAGCTTTGTTAAGAACGTGGACTGATGAAAAGGCAGAGGAAAACATTACATCTTCATACCAATATGTGAATGAGCTGACCACTCGGTTAAAAACTGGCTGGAAACTTGCCAATGAAAATTTGAAACAAGCCAGGAAGAAACATGCTGCCTATTATAACAGGAAGGCGAAAGACAGAAATTTGGCTGTGGGAGAGAAAGTACTGCTTCTTTTGCCCGGGAGTCAGAATAAGTTACAAATTGGATGGCAGGGTCCATATACAGTTCTAGAGAAGGTGTCTAGAACAAATTATAAGATAGATAAGAAGGGGAAAGAAAAAATCTATCATGTGAATCTCCTGAAGACATATTTGGAAAGAGAACATCAGGAAGAGACACACTTGTTGACCTTGTCCATCGCCATGGAGATGAAAAAGGAACCACTTTCATCAGTTGAATATCCATTACACCCCTGTGAGACAGCAGCACAGGTGAAAATCAGTACACATTTAACGAAAACTCAGAAAGAGAGAGTGCAACAGGTTCTAAATAATCATGCAGAGGTGTTAACAGACCGACCAGGACATACAAACCTATTGGAATATGATATGAAACTCATAGACTCCACACCTGTCTGTATGAAACCATATTCGATTCCGTTTGCTAAGGAAAAAGCTTTGAAGGAAGAGATAGACTATCTATTGAAGGAAGGAATTATTTCGCACAGTGAGTCTTCGTATAGCTCCGGTGTTGTACTCTTAAGGAAGCCCTCTGGAGAACATAGACTCTGTATAGATTACAGGAGACTGAATGCTATTACAGAAGGACAGGTGGATCCATTGCCGGATACAAATCAGCTGTTTGCCAGACTAAATAAAGCTAAATATTTCTCAAAAGTGGATCTGAGTAAAGGATACTATCAGATTCCAGTAAAGCCTGAGGTTAGACCATACCTAGCTTTTAGTACCTCAGAAGGACACTATGAGTTTAATAGATTGCCATTTGGATTGAAGAATGCGCCTAGTGTCTTCTCTAGAATGATGAGAAAATTATTGGATCCTCTGAATAATCCCTGTATAACAAATTTTATGGATGATATCCTTATAGCAACAGAAACATTTGAGGAACACATTGACTCTCTGAACATGCTGTTTGATCGACTTAGGGAGGCAAATTTAACAGCCCGACCAACCAAATGTTGCGTTGGATGTAAAGAATTGGAATTTTTGGGACACACAGTTTATCAGGGAAACATGACCCCTGACCCAAAGAATTTAGAGAAACTACAGAAAGCCCCGAGACCACAAACCAAGAAGGACGTGAGATCCTTTGTCTCATTATGTGGTTTCTACCAGAAGTATATCAAAAACTTTAATTCCATATGTGCACCTTTAACGGAATTGACACGTAAAGGACTTCCAGATCGCATTACATGGACACCACAATGTGAAATGACTTACCAAGAATTGAAGGAAAAGCTCACAAGTAAACCCATTTTGAAATTACCTGACTTAAGTCAAGAATTCATAGTAAGGACGGATGCAAGTAATATTGGGCTAGGTGCAACTTTACTACAGAAATCAGATGCATTGGATGGGGAATTAAGCCCAGTGGCATATGCTAGCAGAAAGTTGAATAAAGCTGAAATAAACTACTCAACTAGCGAAAAAGAATGTCTTGCAGTAATATGGGCAATAAAGAAATTCAATATTTATCTATATGGGAAGGCATTTAAGTTGCAAACTGACCACAAACCTTTATCGTTTTTAGCACAGGCTAAGCATGAGAACTCTAGGTTACTCCGATGGTCTTTGCTTCTGGCTCCATATAATTTTAGCATTGAATATATATCTGGAAAAACAAATCTGGGAGCGGATTTTTTAAGCCGCCATCCGTGTGATGAGAATCACCGTAAACCCCAGAAATAATAATAAATTTCTCTATGTGTATATAGAATAAAGGACTGACATATAATGTCTGTTTTAAGAGGGGAAGTGTCATGAAATATTCTAATCCACATATATAAATTATTAGGTAAATATAAAGCCTAACAAATAAAATTAATAAAGAGAAGAGCAATGGTAAAATGACAGTGCTGTCCCAAAGAATGTACTCGAAATCCCCCTTGTTTTCTGCTTCGTCTGCAAATTGTAACGCTTTCACGTTGATAGTAAAGCTTACTGTATTATTACCCGCCTTCTTCAATGAAACGTGTGCTGTATTTCTTGGAAAAGCATTGAGACGTACTGCGTAATGACCTAAATTAACCCTAACATTAATTATACTGCGTTACCAAAACGAACGAACAGATGGACTAAAGGGATAAAAAGAGAAGGGAGAGGCAGAAAGCCGAACACTAAACCCGCTTCGCGCGATACACAATTACTACCATCACGCGTGTAAGTCTACATGCACTAATTTTTTTTTTCAGACGGACAGTGATAAAATACACTACCCTTTCCCAGAGTTAGGTTTATAAATCATAACAGACTCTTATTAGAAAAGACAACATTATATGGGTTTACGTTTGAACACATAACAGTACCCAGACAGCACATCTTCTAAACAGGAGATAGAAGAAATTGCATATTTTGAACGCAGCCACGTAGCTCCTTTAAATTAGTATTTTTGGGTTCCTTAGGGTTTGCTGACAAATAATATGTAAAACGTTACGCAAATAGTCCAGGAATTAATAAATTATACCCAAAATAAAATATTGGGGGTGCCTGACAGCATAAAATCATTTCTGCTCATAAAATTTTTTTTATAACGTGTTTGAAAAAACCTTACGTTACATAAATAGCCTACCATGTAAACTCCAAATTGATTGGAGCGCAACAAATGAAAGCCTAACCACGATTGGTCGGGCTATAAATACTATCTTGGTTGTTGGGGGAGACGGGAAAAGATAACATTTTTTTTTTCAAACACTTGTCGAAACGTGGCTCATTGGCCAGTCTCGCTGATATACACACTTGGGAGCGTTAGTTCGAGACCACTAATTCAAATAAGCTTGATAAAGCGACAGTACGTTGAAGCCAGCTCACATTTTTGCTAAAATAAAAGCCTGGAACATAGGCAGAACGGAATTTGTGCCAGTTTGTGCCAGAATTCATTGCTAATCAACGTATCTGTGTTTATTTCCATGAAATTGTGGTAAGCTTGAACCATTCAGTATCTTTTAATGAAAAATTGAATGTGAATTGTTGATTTATGCCTGTATATATATGTGTAGTTCAGTGGCAAACGTGAGGTAAAGCCTATAATGCTCCAGCCTGAACAGAGGGTGTCGGAGAGAAGTAAAACGGCATGGAATGGCCAAATAGTACACTGACACCTGGATGATGGACTAGAAAGAAATAATGCTGGAAGTGCAGAGGCGTAGTAACCATTAAGAAGGGTAATACTGGAATAAAGTATTTCAAATGAAGCTGACTGTTGGCCTAACGCTCTGAACGCAATGTTTGTGCTGTATTGTGATCAGTGTAAAAGAGAATATAAATTAGTTATGAAGTAGAAGGTACATCCTTCTTGATTTCAGGGACAGTGGTCTTGATGGTAGTGAGCAGCATCTGGTCAGAGATTTGCTGAATCCAGAGTCGGACAGCATACTCCTTGGTGTTTTTAGCTATCAGTGAGGTGTCTCCTGAGCCCAGAGGAGAATTCGAGCAGAGGAGTCCTTTCCTGCCGCCATCACTCAAGATAAGCAGAGTTGGCCAGCTGAGCTCAACATTATGTCCCCTCATCTTGAACTGATTTTTTAAAATTAACATTAAGAGGGGAATTTACTTGTCTTAAAATCAGGAACTGTGAACATCTACAATAATGGTCCCTAAAGACAAACTATTGAAGTCATGATGACAAATACCAACAGAGCTTGAACAAAACAAAACCAGTATTACCTCATTTTACCACTACACAATTGACACACATAGAACATTGGTAATAATATATGTCACTACAATATTCATATTAAATACATTCTGTACATAACTTGTAATTTAAATTGATTGTGATTCCTGGTTCCCTTGTAGTTGAATCAGGACACATATTCATTCATGCCAGTAATGAATACATATTGTTATTTGAAACGTTACTAGTGACTTCTTTAAGATATTCTCATAGAGTGTTATATGTATGTGAGTGTCACAGTGTTGTTAAGAGTAGTGGATTAAATTAAATTGTTTATCTGTCTGTTGTTGTGACTTACACTTCACCATACTCATACCCTAGACACATAACGTAGCATCACACTATTCCAGAATAATTCTGACTGAGATAAAGAGATATGTGGTAGCAAGTAAGGTTATCTATAATACACTACTTTTAATAGATATAGATACCTTCACAGCTGATCTCAGTCAGTACACTAAGTCCCCTATAAATATTTATAACATCCCACTTCACCACACCATCACACTAGGAGAACTACAGAAGGCTATTTCCAAGCTTAAGTTTCAAAAGTCACCCGGCCCAGACAAAATCAGCAACGAAATGCTAGTAAATCTGAGCTCAGCAGCAAAGACAAAACTGCTTGAGATATTCAACCACAGCTGGTTGAAAGGAACGGTACCCCAAGTATGGAGAGAAGCCATCACAATACCCATACTAAAGAAAGGGAAATGTAAGACCGAAGCTGCAAGTTACCGGCCAATCAGTCTCACAAGCTGTGTTGGGAAGACTATGGAGCGAATAGTCAACCACAGATTGAAATGGTATTTAGAGTCTGAGCAGATCCTGGTGCCGGAACAAGCTGGATTTAGAGAATGCTACAGTATAGAAGACCAAGTTACTTACTTGTCTCAAGCAATAGAAGATGCCTTCCAGGAGAAGAAAAAGGTCCTAACGATCTGGGTCGACTTCAAGCAGGCCTTTGACAAGGTGTGGAAAGATGGCCTCATTGCAAAACTTAGGAGAAGTGGAATCCAAGGCAACATGATGAAATGGATCCAGTCATACTTGCATAACAGGAGAACTAGAGTCACTCTTGACGGTCTGCAGAGCAGAAAAGTGTTGCTCCATCAGGGGGTACCTCAAGGAGGAGTAATTTCCCCAACACTCTTCCTTGTTTACATCAATGACCTGGTGAAAGATCTCCCTGCAGGAGTTAAAGCTGCCTTATATGCAGATGACCTAGTACTCTGGTGCGCTGATGAAAATGTCACCACAGCAAATTATAGAATGCAGCGGGCAGCAGACATGCTAGTGTCATGGGCAGAGAAATGGCTTATCACAATAAACACAGACAAAACCTCCACAACACTGTTCTCCCTCGCCCCCAAGGACAAATCAGCTAACATACACCTAGGGACAACCGTGATCAAGGAAGAAAGCTACCCCACCTATCTGGGGGTGACATTTGACCAGGGGCTTGCATGGAATAAGCGTATTGAAAACGCAGAGGGAAAGGCCCGAGGACGACTAGGCATACTCAGAAAATTAGCAGGTACCAACTGGGGAGCAAATGAACGAAATCTAAAGAAGATTTATAATGGAGTAATAAGACCACACTTAGAGTTTAGCTCAGCAGCATGGTCATCAGCTGCTAACTCACATCTGCAGTCTTTGGACAAGGTGCAAAATCAAGCTCTCAGGCTCATTACAGGAGCCATGAAAACTACACCAATAACAGAGATGCAGAAGGTTGCTGGATTGCAGACATTGTCCCATAGAAGAGACACAAAAACCATGATCCAGATGGAAAAGTACAACAGTATGCCAATGCACCCAATGAAGGCAAGACTAGATGATCTGGCATTGGGACGTCTAAAGCGTAGCAGCTTTGTGCATCGGGGGAAAAGACTTGTAAGACAGCATCGGGAGGACCTATCCATGAGGACAACACCACTGAAGCCCACCCTATACCCTGTACCATGGGAGCAGGCCAGCAGTGCCCTCCAAATTAATACATCAGTCAGTGGTCTCACAAGTGGATGTGAGTATAATGATCTGCAAAAACGAACTGCTACATTGAGTATGATCCAAGAAAGCTATCCCGATCAATCATGGATACATGCCTATACAGATGGATCAGCAACAAATGCTGTTAGGAATGGAGGTGCCGGTATCTTTATCTCATATCCTGACAACCACTATGAGACTAGGCACATTCCCACTGGTAAATTCTGTTCCAACTATACAGCTGAGGTTCAAGCTCTAGAGCAAGCTGCAAATATGATTTATAACACCAACTCTGACTGCCACCAGGTAGTCATCCTCACAGATGCACTGTCTGTCCTGCAAGCTCTCAAGGGTGGTAAACTCCCGCATCTGAGAAATGAACTAAACAAGGTAGCTGCCAAAGGGAGAACCATACTTCAGTGGGTGCCATCTCATTGTGGTGTACCCGGAAATGAAAAGGCAGATAAACTTGCAAAAAAGGGAGGAGAATGTGAACAAGAAGATAATGAAGTCACATACTTTGAGAAAAAGAGAGCTATCCAGACTATCAGAAGAGAACAGAACCAACCCAAAGACGACTGTCACACTCTCGACCGGCAGGGACAGATAACTATTTTTCGACTCAGGACAGGGCATAACAAACTGAATAAACACATACACAAGCTACGATTGTCTGCTTCACCACTGTGCACATGTGGATTAAATGAACAAACTGCTGAGCTTGTTCTACAGGACTGTCCTCTGTATGACCAGTTAAGAAAGATATACTGGCCGAATGACTCAACACTAAACTCAAAGCTATATGGAGTTAAAGAGGAACTTCAAACAACAGTCGAATTCATCATGAGAACTCGTCTGACGGTGTAATCATCAAAGATGCGATCGCAAGAAGAAGAAGAAGAATTATTGACATCTTCTCCATGAGACACGATATGAATGGAACGATATAGGAGATCTTCCCATGATTTTATTATTGACATCTTCTCCATGAGACACGATATGAATGGAAAGATGTAGGAGATCTTCCCGTGATTTTATTATTGACATCTTCTACATGAGACACGAAATGGATGGAAAGATATAGGAGATCTTCCCATGATTTTATTATTGACATCTTCTCCATGAGACACGATATGAATGGAAAGATATAGGAGATCTTCCCATGATTTTATTATTGACATCTTCTCCATGAGACACGATATGAATGGAAATATATAGGAGATCTTCCCATGATTTTATTATTGACATCTTCTCCATGAGACACGATATGAATGGAAAGATATAGATCTTCCCATGATTTTATTATTGACATCTTCTCCATGAGACACGATATGAATGGAAAGATATAGATCTTCCCATGATTTTATTATTGACATCTTCTCAATGAGACACGATATGAATGGAAAGATATAGGAGATCTTCCCATGATTTTATTATTGACATCTTCTCCATGAGACACGATATGAATGGAAATATATAGGAGATCTTCCCATGATTTTATTATTGACATCTTCTCCATGAGACACGATATGAATGGAAAGATATAGATCTTCCCATGATTTTATTATTGACATCTTCTCAATGAGACACGATATGAATGGAAAGATATAGGAGATCTTCCCATGATTTTATTATTGACATCTTCTCCATGAGACACGATATGAATGGAAAGATATAGGAGATCTTCCCATGATTTTATTATTGACATCTTCTCCACTCCAGAGTGTCCGCTGTTTTTATTTCTCCCACTATTCAAAACAGCGGTGTAATTGGTTTTTGTAAATTTCCTCTCTGCAACGACTATGAGTGTGGGAATATACACTCTGCACTCCTAAATCCCACTCCTTGAACACAGTATTTCCCCTAAATAGTACCACACATATCCATGAAACAATGCAGTGAAAATGACCTACTTTTAAGTAATGTGACTTTCCCACATCGTTAGTACAGCTATCACTTCTTTGATATCATTGCGCAGCACCTACTACGGTTGGTTTTAAAAATATTGCAAATACCAGTGGCGTAACTGCCGCCAAAGTAGACCTGTCATGGCCCAGGTCCGAGTGGGCCCCAGAAAGAGTGTTCAGAGGGGACATTTGCCGTTATATATATATCTTTTTAATATATCCTTTGATTCTGTGTTGAACGTCAAATAGCATGTTCTAGTTTCTGGAGGGATAATTTCCGGAATAGGTGACAGAAACTAAAGGGATAAAGATATGGAGACAGATATAAAATGGATAAAGAATTGGTGACAAAAATAAACGGAGACAGAAATGAGAGAGATAAAGAATTGGTGATAGAGATAACGAAGACATTGACAGATCTTGAGCGGACGACAAATGGTAGGAGAACCTGCCACAAATCTGTTGACGGCCTATGCTCCTAAGGACACTGGGGGCTGGTGGAGATAAAGAAGAAGTAAGTAGTTACATTTTAAACCAGAATTGTTGTCTATTGATTATATTTGTTGAAATCATTATAAAAACGAAGATGGCTGTATACCGCTCCACCTATGTCCCAGTCTTGACATATGGATGCGAGTCATGGGCAATGACTACAACCCATAAAAGCCAGATCCAAACCTCAGAAATGAGGTATCTGAGGAAAGTGGTTGAAGTAACAAGAAGAGACATGGTACGCAACCAGACGATACGTCAAGGCCTTAAATTCCACCCCCTGCAGACCCAAGTAGAACAGTCCCAACTAAGATAGTTTGGCCATGTCTGCAGAATGGCAGAAGATCGGCTACCACGACAAGCATGGGAAACAAAAAGCCAAGGATCCAGACCCCCAGGACGACCCAGAGTCCTGTCGTGGTTGAGTTAGAGTGTAGAGTATTTGTCGAGTTGGACAACAGTAGTGAAATCGACAAGGGATAGTGGACTGGCAGAGTTATAGATTACACACACAGAAAGGTGTAAATAGGAGATGGACTTGAGACAACCTAGAAGAAGATTTACCAAAATGATCTCTCTCTCCAAGCCTCAACTCACTTTTCACTGTCTAAGCATCTCCTGCTCTCACTCTTTTCTCTTATCAAACATAGAGATTATAGTAAAGAGCTAAACAAGTTTAACTATGGATGAAAAGGTCGTGAACAGCGTATTAATAAAGGTGTAAACTTTATTAAAGAAGAAAAAGCATGGAATTAATGCATATCATCACAACAACATAGAATTACATCAATAATCATCAATAACCAAAATATGCAAAATACACCAACAACCACACACAGATCACCCTTCATAAAACCTGTAGAACACAGAGAGATAAATAAATCGAGTGTCAGTCCGTCCGTTTTCGGGGACCATATGAAATAGCTCCAGTAAGTGGTTTTTTCGTACATATCCTCCATGGGTGATGGAATTAACCTGAATAAAATCACTGTATAGGCGCTATCATTGGTGATTCCTCCTTAATTGCGCGAGGTGGTCTGGAAGACTCTATTTATCCCCTGCTGATCGAATAAACAAACTGAACGACAGCCTGTCCGCTATTTCGTGGGACCAAATGTGCTAGGTCCAGAAAGTGTATTACTTGTAGATTCTTCGTGAGGGACTAGCCTACAAAACTTTCTTTGTTGGTGCTAAACGTTGGTGACTCTCCTTATAGTGTGAGTGGGGCTGGAACTCTGTCTATCTTTCTTGCTGGCCAAATAACCGAACTGAGCGACAGCCTGTCTGCTTTTCGTGGGACCAAATGTGCTAGCTCCAGAAAGTGTATTACTTTTAGATCCTTTGTGAGGGACTAGTCTACAAAACTTTCTTTGTTGGTGCTAAACTTTGGTGACTCCCCTTATAGCGTGAGTGGGGCTGGAACTCTGTCCATAGATGGCTGCTCATACGTGCGAAGTTCTACATAATCCAGAAATAAGCCATGGGACGAAGTCACTTGAGGACAACTGATCACAAGGCGTGCTTATCCGGCGCTAGAATAGGCTTTAAATCCGGTTTTGGCTGGTTGACTGTGGCTTGGCTGAGTGCCCCGTTTAGGCATACAGAGACTGGTGAATTGAATTCTGCTATAGACATGCTGGGCTGTTTTGAGATTTTGGAAGCCGCAATGCCCTGACTGGTAATTCAATAGGCGAGTAGGGAACTACTACTGAAATAGACGTTTTCAGATTGTTGCGTTGGCTCATTTCACAATGCGTGAGCTGAACTCCCGTGAGAGGGAAATGGCGTTGACAAAGGGTTGTTGTTTCAGGTATGGCTGTGACACTCGTCGGGCTAGATATCCTCAGAATCCCTCTAGACCGAAGAGACGGTGACATTCTTCGTCTGACTGGAAACTAGACTAGCAATTCGGTATCCCCTGAAACCCGAAAATGACTAGAACATAGGCAAACACATTCTAGTACTGTGTTAAAGTTTGCCTTATCTCATGATGGTCATCTACGGGCCAGGAATCTTCTACGAGTGTGTTTGACGTAGTAAAATTTCAAGTCTTATAGCTTACAAACCATTCTACCCAGGACTCAAAGGGTACTAGCCGCTCGTGATCAAACGTTTTAAAGCGACCAGAGAAATTCCTCTGTTCGGACCACAGAGGGTACCCGCCGCTAACGAACCGTTTCTTTCACAGAAACCGTCTTTGGCTCGTTCTAACACTTTAAGCGTAACAGACGTTCTTCTGATCAGGCCAGGTGTGCTGACGTAACATTATCGTTCGCTGACCGCTGCAGGCTCGAACGTAAACAACCTCGGGTGAGGTTTGAGAAGGAGAAAACAATTGGGCCACACAGGTAGCAAAGCAAAGAGAAACAAAATGTGTAGGAAAACAGAACATTAAAGAGTAATAACATTGAGACTAGATGGAAAAATAAATTAAGTCACTGTCTACGTGACAAGTTGCCCCCTTTTTAAAAAGTACGTGGAACACGGACTAAATGACAGTAATGTATCTTTTACATAGACGTCCGTTATGTCATTGAACATCCTATAATCATAATACAAATTCGTTTCCAACTTCTGTCAGTACTTAGCTATTGAGAGGATTGGTTACTATCATCCGAATGAACACCCTCCCTTGGTACAAATGCAAGCTAGTAACTGACTATCTGTAGCTTCGTATCTCAGATTAAAGAGCTACTCCTGAAAAAAATATTAACCCTTAAAAAAAAAATTTTTCTGACTTTTACAACAATAGTCGTCAGATTAGTCAACCAAAAACTCAGCAGTGTTACCATCAACCTTTACCAGCTGTCTCATGTGTAGCATGAACAATAAATGTAACTAAATATTTATGATTGCTGTGGAGAAAAAACGCTGTTCAGACTTCCTCCAAAAGAAATAGTTCGATATGTCTAGGGGTTAGAAATTCCTATAATCTGCCGAACACTAAACTCTAAGAATAAAGATAGAATCTTGTGAGAGATTCATCCTCGGAACGAGCACATATTAAATGTCGTACTAGATGCGTTCAAGAATCCAGCACCGGCCCACATTAATGTGTGCATCAAATGTAGCTCAAAATATCCCGGCGAGCCCGTCATTTGTCGTGGTTGAGTTAGAGTGTAGAGTATTTGTCGAGTTGGACAACAGTAGTGAAATCGACAAGGGATAGTGGACTGGCAGAGTTATAGATTACACACACAGAAAGGTGTAAATAGGAGATGGACTTGAGACAACCTGGAAGAAGATTTACCAAAATGATCTCTCTCTCTCCAAGCCTCAAGTCACTTTTCACTGTCTAAGCATCTCCTGCTCTCACTCTTTTCTCTTATCAAACATAGAGATTATAGTAAAGAGCTAAACAAGTTTAATTATGGATGAAAAGGTCGTGAACAGCGTATTAATAAAGGTGTAAACTTTATTAAAGAAGAAAAAGCATGGAATTAATGCATATCATCACAACAACATAAAATTACATCAATAATCATCAATAACCAAAATATGCAAAATACACCAACAACCACACACAGATCACCCTTCATAAAACCTGTAGAACACAGAGAGATAAATAAATCGAGTGTCAGTCCGTCCGTTTTCGGGGACCATATGAAATAGCTCCAGTAAGTGGTTTTTTCGTACATATCCTCCATGGGTGATGGAATTAACCTGAATAAAATCACTGTATAGGCGCTACCATTGGTGATTCCTCCCTAATTGCGCGAGGTGGTCTGGAAGACTCTATTTATCCCCTGCTGATCGAATAAACAAACTGAACGACAGCCTGTCCGCTATTTCGTGGGACCAAATGTGCTAGGTCCAGAAAGTGTATTACTTGTAGATTCTTCGTGAGGGACTAGCCTACAAAACTTTCTTTGTTGGTGCTAAACGTTGGTGACTCCCCTTATAGCGTGAGTGGGGCTGGAACTCTGTCCATAGATGCCTGCTCATAGGTGCGAAGTTCTACATAATCCAGAAATAAGCCATGGGACGAAGTCACTTGAGGACAACTGATCCCAAGGCGTGCTTATCCGGCGCTAGAATAGGCTTTAAATCCGGTTTTGGCTGGTTGACTGTGGCTTGGCTGAGTGCCCCGTTTAGGCATACAGAGACTGGTGAATTGAATTCTGCTATAGACATGCTGGGCTGTTTTGAGATTTTGGAAGCCGCAATGCCCTGACTGGTAATTCAATAGGCGAGTAGGGAACTACTACTGAAATAGACGTTTTCAGATTGTTGCGTTGGCTCATTTCACAATGCGTGAGCTGAACTCCCGTGAGAGGGAAATGGCGTTGACAAAGGGTTGTTGTTTCAGGTATGGCTGTGACACTCGTCGGGCTAGATATCCTCAGAATCCCTCTAGACCGAAGAAACGGTGGCATTCTTCGTCTGACTGGAAACTAGACTAGCAATTCGGTATCCCCTGAAACCCGAAAATGACTAGAACATAGGCAAACACATTCTAGTACTGTGTTAAAGTTTGCCATATCTCATGATGGTCATATACGGGCCAGGAATCTTCTACGAGTGTGTTTGACGTAGTAAAATTTCAAGTCTTATAGCTTACAAACCATTCTACCCAGGACTCAAAGGGTACTAGCCGCTCGTGATCAAACGTTTTAAAGCGACCAGAGAAATTCCCCTGTTCGGACCACAGAGGGTACCCGCCGCTAACGAACCGTTTCTTTCACAGAAACCGTCTTTGGCTCGTTCTAACACTTTAAGCGTAACAGACGTTCTTCTGATCAGGCCAGGTGTGCTGACGTAACATTATCGTTCGCTGACCGCTGCAGGCTCGAACGTAAACAACCTCGGGTGGGGTTTGAGAAGGAGAAAACAATTGGGCCACACAGGTAGCAAAGCAAAGAGAAACAAAATGTGTAGGAAAACAGAACATTAAAGAGTAATAACATTGAGACGAGATGGAAAAATAAATTAAGTCACTGTCTACGTGACAAGTCCGCTGGGAGGACAACATTAGACAATCTTTGAAGGACCGAGGACTAGAATGGAACCAGGCCAGGAGGAAGACAGCCAATAGGATAGTCTGGCGCTCTCTCTTCCAAACCTCTACACCTTACGGTAGAAGGGGAACGACTAAGTAGTAGTAGAAATCATTATATATGTAGATAGGGCCCCACTTAATTTGTGCCTGGGGGCCTTTCTGTTGTTGTTACGCTACTGGGTAATACGTCTAACTAGGACAAAGAACATTGCCTAAGTTGCGGCCACGAGGCATTCGTCAGGGGTATTATTATTATTCCTCTCCTTGCCAAAGTAAACCGAAATTTCCAGTTACCAACACGGTCGTGCACGAGTCAATGCATAGTACATCTTTTTACGCTAGAAAGGTCTTCGCTTTTGTCAGGTTGCATCTTCTACAGCTCATCTCCTTAGGCGTATCGCCGATCTCTCGGCTGTGACGGTCAGATACCTATCAGTTCTTTAAAACTGTCGTTTTATATTATTGTTGACTTTTTCTATCGGTGGGTTTGTCTGTTTGCTATTTAAATAAGAAACACGTGGTAATAATTTATACAGCACTTTTTTTCATGTTTTGACTAAGCAGCAGTCTTGCGGTTAACCTCTCCTACCTTTTTAATTTTTTTTTTTGGTCAGGCATGTTTTTCGTTAACCTTTCAGGTATGGAGTATTATTATCATTACTATTATTTATTAATTGCTTCACATAAACTAATACAGATGAAAAACCTATGGCAAGGCACAAGCAAAGAAACAAAGTTACAACTGATCAGAGCATGTATATTCCCAGTAGCAACATACGGCTGCGAGACTTGGACACTCAATAAAACAGTAGCAAAAAAATGATTACATCATTCGAAATGAAATGCTACAGAAGGATGTTGAGAATACCCTGGACAGAAAAAAGACCAACAGAGAAGTACTGCACTCACTAAACGTACAGGAACATTGGCTCCTAAATACCATCGCAATAAGGAAGCTGAAATTTTTCGGTCATATAAAAAGACATAATAGTCTGGAAAAACAGTGATGGAAGGCATGGTCCCTGGAAAAAGGGGAAGGGGTCGACCTAGACGACGGTGGACCCAGGACATCACAGAGAGTCTGAACTTGTCTTTGGCTGATGCAGGTCGACTTGCCCAGAATCGTGATGCGTTCAGAGCAGCTGTAATGGAGACAACGTTCTGGAAAGAATACGTCACATGATGATGATGATTATTTATTATTAATTCGTTTATTCATTTCCTTCAGTTTCCCAAGGAGGACATGTCTTCATCAAACTCATTCCAAGCTTCCTGTACCGTGCCATCGGCTCAAGGTCTTTTTAAGTCTTTCTCATCCTTTACAGTTCTCTTTCCATGTGCATTTTGGTATCCCTTTACATCGCTTACCCTGGGAATTCCGCAAAAAGAACTGTATTGTAATGTTACAAACAAAATTTCCAATTTCGTGTCTTATTCATAGCCAGCGTCTCTTCTCATCTCTTGTTCTACTGGCACTTGTCTGGTTTTTGTCATTAGTTTCACATTGGGGACCTTAACCTACCACTTCAATTCTTATCTTCTACGCAAACCTTTCTAGGCGGTTTTTTATCAAATGCTGAGGGAACACTGTGTGGTGTTTGTATTTGTTTGTTTCGATCCCCACGGGTTCAAGTTATTCACTCTTTTACCCTTGCAACAAAATTTGGGGTATTGGTTTTGGGCTTTCTTGCAACCCCAGAGAACTTCCCTGACTCAGCGGGCGCAGCTGGTGGAGGTCACATCAGACCCACTAATTGGTGTGTGTGCAATGCCACGAGAAGGATGGTTCTCTACCCTGCAAGGGGGTCATTGTGAGGCTGTGGCGCAGCCACGACTTCTACAATGTCGCTATGAAGGTGTTTGTCTTTCTATGTGTCCTCAGAGATCCTCCGCCACTGGAAGAAATATTCTATTATCTATGCTACCCATTTAGAGCACAATCTTGTCCACTTCGTTCATCAGCTGGGTAACAGAGAAATAGGGATCCTTCGTGAATCCTGTTCCCCCTAAAAGCCACATGCATTTATGGTAACCCTTCATATGTTTTTTCTTTCGTCCTATTACAATATTAGAGATGGCTAAATTCGATGCAGTTAAACGTAATGAGTTTCTAATACGGCATCTGTTGCCATTCTTCCTTAAAGGGGAAACATACATTCACACATACGCATTAATTTCACAGCTCAGATCCGAATACAATATTTTCATTATACCTTACACAAAAGCCCATCCCATCTCATTTTAATCTAAAATTAACAACGGCAAACCACTCCGCCTTCACATCAATTGTGATCAATAAATTTATTGAACCTTCCCACTACCTCCTACTCTCCTACCCACCACTTTCACACCTACGCAATCACTGCTTTTATAAGTTTCACTTTTCTCATCTCATCGTTAAACTTTAAGCTTGCAATAGATTTATTTTACTTTTTTACTTTATTTAAAGACACCTTTAGTAGTGTGTGCCGTTTGGTGTGTATTGGAAAGGTACACTCCTTTTTACTTAGCAATACGAGTAATCGTGCTTATACACTCTTGATCATAAATTGGCCATTATTTTTACATACATACACATGCGGTAGCGTAGTGGTTAGTCCATTGGCTTCCTAGCTCGATGGTCCATGGATCGACCCCCAGTTGTGGAATTCTTTAGACCGCAAACGGCTCCGAGGTCGACCCAGCCTCTTGCATTGGGTACCAGAGCAACTCTGGGAAGGTTAAGGCGGCCTGCGTGATGCTGACAACATCACCTCTAGTGTGCCGATGGTCAAGAAAATATGGGCCTAACACCATATTCCCATATGCCTCAATGGACGTGTAACGGGATCCTTTATCTTTACCCTATTGCAGACACAAAGAGAGAGAGAGAGCGAGAGATAGAAAGAGAGCGAGAGAGAAAGAGAGAGCGAGAGAGAGATTGAGATAGCGTAAATCAACGAAACATTTACATATTTTAAACTAAAATTACAACTATAGCATTTACAAGTAAACACGTATAAAAACATTACAATTACGAAGGGCATTCATGAAACGTCCGACGTTTCTAATGTAAATGTAAATGTTCTTTTGTAAATACGACTTCAATATAATTTTTTTATATGCTTTATTATTAGTTCTACCCACGAGCATTTCTGACAAGGCGACTAATATGACGTTGCTTATACGGCTGAAACCTCATCATGTCAAACAAATTGCTACATAAACTACTAATGTAGGAGCATGTGACTACTTGGTGCAGGCTTCTTGTATTAGGACCAGCTGCAGTAATCGCTTCTAGCTCCGTAGGGAGCGCGAAAGAAAATAATGTTGACGATGACTATCAGTTTTAAAACAGCCCCTTCATTATTGACTTCATTATTGACTTCATTATTGACTTCATTATTGACACTGTAATTTTTCCGCACCCGTTAAGTTTTTAAATTGTTATATACGGCGAAAATGTCTTACATCCAGTTTGGTAATTCTACTGATTCCAATACCAAATATTCCTAATCTCTTCTTCTGGTAGTAGTTTATGTTTGTGTACACTCTACTTGGGTGCTTGCTGGATACATGAGAATCATTGTAAAACTTCAGGCTCCGATCAGAGATACACATATCATTCTCATATTCCTGTTAGCTCCGTATAGTGCTTAGAGCACCACTGGGAGGCGCACTGGTGTAATGGTTACAACATTGCGCTGGCGATCGGACGATCCAGATTCGAGCCCTGGCGAGTACATTTGAGAGAGTGTCGTCAACCGGGACTTGGACTGGAATAATTCGAGCCCTGGCGAAGACATTTGAAAGAGTGTCGTCGACCAGGGACTGAAATAACCTGAACGGCTCCTGAGCCGAATCAGCTCTAATGGGTACCTCCGAAATCGGCGAGTATCTGCCTGAATGGTGAGAAGACACCTGTCATTGTACAGGGAAAAAAGGGATACTCACGTAAAATCTGTCTCAGATTAGATATATTAACCAGATTTCGCCTCCAGTAATAGCGGGCGTACGATAGATAAAAAAGAGCACCAGTGAAGCTGGCCCGCTTGCAGGAAGTCTACATGAAAGCACGTTTGTGATGTTGTAGTTTCTGTAGCAATTCGTTTAACAGGATGAAGTGGCCAGCCCAATTGTCACGGGATTGCCTCCTCCTTGCTTTGCAGTAGTAGTCCACTAATGGTCACCACGCAAGCGTATATAAAAGTATGTCGTCCAAGGTATCTATCTGCGTGCAAGATTACTCTTGGCAAAGATGTAGATAGAAGAGTAATGACGTTTCTACCTCAGGGGAAGCCTTCACAAGATATTCCCAGAAGTCAAGAACAAAACGCTGCTTAAGGGCTGAGCAAATTTGTTAACTTAGTATCTGTGTCATGAAATATTCTAATCCACATATATAAATTATTAGGTAAATATGAAGCCTAACAAATAAAATTAATAAAGAGAAGAGCAATGGTAAAATGACAGTGCTGTCACAAGGAATGTACTCGAAATCCCCCTTGTTTTCTGCTTCGTCTGCAAATTGTAACGCTTTCACGTTGATATAAAAGCTTACTGTATTATTACCCGCCTTCTTCAATGAAACGTGTGCTGCATTTCTAAGAAAAACATTGAGACGTACTGCGTAATGACCTAAATTAATCCTAACATTAATTATATTACGTTACCAAAACGAACGAACAGATGGACAAAAGGATAGCGAGAGGGGAGGGCTGAAAATCAGGAACGCATGCAACACGCGACGCGCGATATACAAATGCTGGCATCACGCGTGTAAGTCTACAAGCACTAACTTTTTCAGACGGACAGTGATAAAATACACTACCCTTTCCCAGAGTTAGGTTTATAAATCATAACAAACTCTTATTAGAAAAGACAACATTAGATGGGTTTACGTTTGAACACATAACAGTACCCAGACAGCACATCTTCGAAACAGGAGGTAGAAGAAATTGCATATTTTGAACGCAGCCACGTAGCTCCTTTAAATTAGTATTTTTGGGTTCCTGAGGGCTTGCTGACAAATAATATGTAAAACGTTACGCAAATAGTCCAGGAATTAATAAATTATACCCAAAATAAAATATTGGGGGTGCCTGACAGCATAAAATCATTTCTGCTCATAAGATTTTTTTTAACGTGTTTGAAAAAAATTTACGTTACAGAAATAGCCTACCATGTAAACTTCAAATTGATTGGAGCGCAACAAATGAAAGCCTAACCACGATTGGTCGGGCTATAAATACTATCTTGGTTGTTAGGGGAGACGGGAAAAGATAACATTTTTTCAAACACTTGTCGAAACGTGGCTCATTGGCCAGTCTCGCTGATATACACACTTGGGAGCGTTAGTTCGAAACCACTTGTTTAAATACACTTGATAAAGCATCAGTGCGTTGAAGCCAGCTTATATTTGGCTCAATAAAAGCCTGGAAGATAAGCAGATGGAAATTTGTGCCAGTTTGTGCCAGAATTCATTGCTAATCAACGTATCTGTGTGTATTCGTATGAATTGTGGTAAGCTTGAACCATTTAATATCTTTTAATGAAAATTGAATGTGAATTGTTGATTTATGCCTATATATATATGTGTAGTTCAGTGGCAAACGTGAGGTAAAGCCTAAAATGCTCCAGCCTGAACAGAGGGTGTCGGAGAGAAGTAAAACGGCATGGAATGGCCAAACAGTACACTGACACCTGGATGATTGACTAGAAAGAAATAATGCTGGAAGTGCAGAGGCGTAGTAACCATTAAGAAGGGTAATACTGGAATAAAGTATTTCAAATGAAGCTGACTGTTGGCCTAACGCTCTGAACGCAATGTTTGTGCTGTATTGTGATCAGTGTAAAAGAGAATATAAATTAGTTATGAAGTAGAAGGTACATCCTTCTTGATTTCAGGGACAGTGGTCTTGATGGTACTGAGCAGCATCTGGTCAGAGATTTGCTGAATCCAGAGTCGGACAGCATACTCCTTGGTCTTTTTAGCTATCAGTGAGGTGTCTCCTGAGCCCAGAGGAGAATTCGAGCAGAGGAGTCCTTTCCTGCCGCCATCACTCAAGATAAGCAGAGTTGGTCAGCTGAGCTCAACATTATGTCCCCTCATCTTGAAATAACTTTATAAAAATACTATTCAGAGGGGAATTTACTTGTCTTAAAATCAGGAACTGTGAACATCTCCAATACTAGTCCCTAAAGACAAACTATTGAAGTCATGATGACAAATACCAACAGAGCTTGAACAAAACAAAACCAGTATTACCTCATTTTACTACTACACAACTGACACACATAGAACATTTGTAAGAATATATGTCACTACAATATTCATATTAAATACATTCTGTACATAACTTGTAATTTAAATTGATTGTGATTCCTGGTTCCCTTGTAGTTGAATCAGGACACATATTCATTCATGCCAGTAATGAATACATATTGTTATTTGAAAGTTATCAGTGCCTCCTTTAAGATATTCTCATAGAGTGTTATATGTATGTGAGTGTCACAGTGTTGTCAAGAGTAGTGGATTACATTAAATTGTTTATCTGTCTGTTGTTGTGACTTACACTTCTTCATACACATACCCTAGACACATAACGTAGCATCACACTATTCCAGAATAATTCTGACTGAGATAAAGAGATATGTGGTAGCAAGTAAGGTTATCTATAATACACTACTCTTAATAGATATAGATACCTTCACAGCTGATCTCAGTCAGTACACTAAGTCCCCTATAAATATTTATAACATCCCACTTCACCACAATCTGGTCCGTCGCCTTTTGTGAAGGGGTTATGCTATGTTCTGGCCCGTCAAGCCCCCAGTTGAACTAATCCAACAAATGCCTTCTTATAATTAATGGCTCTATATTTATATATGGAGAATTTCAAAGGCAGTAGACTACAAACTGAGGAAAGAACAAGCAGGATTTAGAAAGAACAGAAGATGTGTAGACCATATATTCACTCTCAGGAACATTATAGAGCAGTGCTCAGAATGGCAAAGACAGCTTTACATAAATTTTGTTGATTTTGAAAAGGCTTTTGACAGCATACATAGGGACAGTTTATGGAAAATACTGAGGGCTTATGGAATTCCAAGCTGCATAGTGACAATCATAAAAAGCCTCTATGCCAACTTTACGTGTAGTGTTGGGCAGAGCAACCTAACCTTCGAGGTGAAGACAGGAGTACGACAGGGATGCCCCTTATCAACCACTCTTTTTTTAACAGTCATAGACTGGGTGATGCGCCAGACAACAGAGGGCCGTCCAAGAGGAATAAGATGGACTACATTTTCTACATTGGAAGATCTGGAATATGCAGATGACATTGCACTGCTGGCACATTCACATCAACACATCCAGGAAAAAACGGATAGACTTAATAAATTTAGCCAGCAGGTGGGCTTGAACATCAATTTAAAGAAGTCTGAGGTCATGACGCTCAATGTGAGCAACCCTGAGCCCATATCAGTAAGGAATCAGCAATTGGTACAGACAGATACCTTCACATACCTAGGAAGCATAGTAACACCAGACGGTGGGGCAGGCAAAGACATCAACATCAGAATGAATAAGGCAAGAACAGCCTTCTTTAGCCTAAATAACATCTGGAAGTCCTCCCAATACAGCACAAGCACAAAATTAAGATTATACCAGTGTTGCGTGCTTTCTGTGCTTCTCTATGGTGCGGAATGCTGGAGAGTCACAGAGAAGGAAATGTCAAAATTGTCCTCTTTTCACACAACATGCCTAAGAAAAATTCACCGCATCTTTTGGCCGAATACCATCACCAACCAAGATCTGCTTACTCGTAGCAAGCAAGAGGACATGCACACCATCATAGCTGGCAGACGCTGGAGCTGGGTTGGTCATGTCCTCAGAAGAGACCCCGATGCCATCACAAGAACAGCTATGCTTTGGGCCCCTGAAGGAAAGCGAAAGAGAGGCCGACCAAAAACAACTTGGCGGAGGACTGTGGAGGCTGAGATGCAAAGAATGAACCAGAGTTGGGGCACTGTACGAAGGATGGCCACCGACCGTGCAAAGTGGAATCAATTTGTTGTTGCCCTACAAGACGCCACTAGGCGTGATGGCCACTGACTGCTTTGACGGTCGGTGGTTAAGGATCGAAGAATTTATATATGTGTATTTATCAAGAGAATTTGGCTCATACGTTTGCTTTCGTACAAATAAACTGAATCAACTATTATTGTTTAGTGCAAAATAACATACAACAAATTTAATAGTCAATAGTTCAACAAGTTAAAATAAGGATTAAATGGGGTGATAGTGATATTAAATTTTTCCTCATTCAGGTTTTGGTAGGGCGTTAATAAGAATAATGTCCGTATTTTTGCTTTAGCCTGTTATACACAACTTAGCTCCAGGTGAGTCCTGCAGCTGTGGTTTCCGTCACTTCTTTTTGGTGATGAGTACACTTATCCACGTAACTCGTCCACTGGAGGCGGTCAGTATTGATACTCTTCTCTCACACTAGTGGCGTAGGAACTTCAGTACTTAAGTCTGATGTCTTGTAACCACGAACCCAAAATTTTGGGAATACACACTTCTCATGGCGCAGATTAGAATGGACGCACCGCCCTGTATTTAGATGCTGTTCGAATCACTTAAGGTCTGGAAATATGAGTTAATTCCTCTGACGGCTGGTGCTCTGCGAATTCCTGGCCTTGGAAAACTGTTTGTATAATTCCTTTTTTGGCTTCTTGTGATAAAATTCTCAAGTTTCCAGTCTTGTATTAAAATGGCGGGTTTACTTGTGAATTCCAAAGTTGCCCAATACTCGATCAGGTACTTATAATTGTGGAATGATAAGTCCTATCCTCTTTCCTCTGGCTTGTAGGAGGTGTTGAGTTGGCGCTGTGATGCAGTCTATCTGTTCTGTGTGCTGTGACTCCGAGTTTGTTAGATTATATCTCACAATTCTTAGTTTAAAATCCCAGCTGTGTTTCCGCCGAAAGTTCCAATCAAATCATAGTAGATTCTGGCGAACCAATCAAATCTATCTAGCACTGTTTGGGTGGGGAAGGTTATCATTACTCATCCCACGCGTATTTGAAAATATTAAATTTAATATAAACGCGTGGCCTCTTATAACAGTGATGTGAAATCGTTACCTAAGACTTCCGACGCATCTCTGTTTATCAGAATAATGTGACCCTGTGTTTCTAGCGTAATGTTTTCCGCCCAGATGTCTTTCCAGACAGATTATTTAATTATTTCCCTTTCATCTGCGTTCCTCCGCCAGACAGATGTCTTCTTCTTCTTCTTCTTCTTCTTCGATCCTTAACCACCGACCGTCAAAGCAGTCAGTGGCCATCACGCCTAGTGGCGTCTTGTAGGGCAACAACAAATTGATTCCACTTTGCACGGTCGGTGGCCATCCTTCGTACAGTGCCCCAACTCTGGTTCATTCTTTGCATTTCAGCCTCCACAGTCCTCCGCCAAGTTGTTTTTGGTCGGCTTCTCTTTCGTTTTCCTTCAGGGGTCCATAGCATAGCTGTTCTTGTGATGGCATTGGGGTCTCTTCTGAGGACATGGCCAACCCAGCCTCAGCGTCGGCCAGCGATGGTGGTGTGCATGTCCTCTTGCTTGCTCCGAGTAAGCAGATCTTGGTTGGTGATGGTATTCGGCCAAAAGATTCGGAGAATTTTTCTTAGGCATGTTGTGTGAAAAAAGGACAATTTTGACATTTCCTTCTCTGTGACTCTCCAGCATTCCGCACCATAGAGAAGCACAGAAAGCACGCAACTCTGGTATAATCTTAATTTTGTGCTTGTGCTGTATTGGGAGGACTTCCAGATGTTATTTAGGCTAAAGAAGGCTGTTCTTGCCTTATTCATTCTGATGTTGATGTCTTTGCCTGCCCCACCGTCTGGTGTTACTATGCTTCCTAGGTATGTTAAGGTATCTGTCTGTACCAGTTGCTGATTCCTTACTGATATGGGCTCAGGGTTGCTCACATTGAGCGTCATGACCTCAGACTTCTTTAAATTGATGTTCAAGCCCACCTGCTGGCTAATTTTATTAAGTCTATCCGTTTTTTCCTGGATGTGTTGATGTGAGTGTGCCAGCAGTGCAATGTCATCTGCATATTCCAGATCTTCCAATGTAGAAAATGTAGTCCATCTTATTCCTCTTGGGCTGCCCTCTGTTGTCTGGCGCATCACCCAGTCTTTGACTGTTAAAAATAGAGTGGTTGATAAGGGGCATCCCTGTCGTACTCCTGTCTTCACCTCGAAGGTTAGGTTGCTCTGCCCAACACTACACGTAAAGTTGGCATAGAGGCTTTTTATGATTGACACTATGCAGCTTGGAATTCCATAAGCCCTCAGTATTTTCCATAAACTGTCCCTATGTATGCTGTCAAAAGCCTTTTCAAAATCAACAAAATTTATGTAAAGCTGTCTTTGCCATTCTGAGCACTGCTCTATAATGTTTCTGAGAGTGAATATATGGTCTACACATCTTCTGTTCTTTCTAAATCCTGCTTGTTCTTTCCTCAGTTTGTAGTCTACTGCCTTTGAAATTCTCTGTATAATTATCCTGCCTAGTATTTTGCTGGGAACTGAGAGAAGAGTGATTCCTCTCCAATTATTGCAGTCTGCAAGATCTCCCTTCTTGGGCAATTTGACAATTATTCCTTTCTTCCACTCTGATGGTGTTGTCCCCGTTTTCCACACTTGTGCAAATAGTGGTTCTAATAGTTCTGCTGCTAGCTCAGGGTCTGTCTTAAATAGCTCTGCATTTAAGTTATCATGGCCCGGAGCTTTACCGTTTGTGGTGAAGTGGGATGTTATAAATATTTATAGGGGGACTTAGTGTACTGACTGAGATCAGCTGTGAAGGTATCTATATCTAATGAGAGTAGTGTATTATAGATAACCTTACTTGCTGCCACATATATATATATATCTCAGTCAGAATTATTCTGGAATAGTGTGATGACTACGTTATATGTCTAGGGTATGTGTATGATGAAGCGTAAGTCACAACAACAGACAGATAAACAATTTAATTTAATCCACTACTCTTGACAACACTGTGACACTCACATACATATAACACTCTATGAGAATATCTTAAGGAGTCAATGATAACTTTTCAAATAACAATATGTATTCATTGTTATCATAAAGGTATATGTGTCCTGATTCAAATACAAAGGAACCAGGAATCACAATCAATTTAAATTACAAGTATATGTACAGACTTTATCAATATGAATATTGTAGTGACATATATTATTAAAAATATCCTATGTGTGTCAGTTGTGTAGTGGTAATATGAGGTAATACTGGTTTTGTTTTGTTCAAGCTCTGTTGGTATTTGTCATCATGACTTCAATAGTTTGTCTTTTGGGACTAGTATTGGAGATGTTCTCAGTTCCTGATATTAAGACAATTAAATTCCCCTCTGAATGTTATTTTTACAAAGTCATTTCAAGATGAGGGGACATAATGTTGAGCTCAGCTGGCCAAATCAGCTTATCTTGCGTGATGGCGGCAGGAAGGGACTCCTCTGCTCGAATTCTCCCCTGGGCTCTGGAGACACCTCACTGATAGCTAAAAAGACCAAGGAGTATGCTGTCCGACTCTGGATTCAGCAAAGCTCTGACCAGGTGCTGCTCAGTACCATCAAGACCACGGTCCCACAATTCATAGAATAAACACAGATACGTTGATTAGCAATGAATTCTGGCACATTTACTGGCACAAATTCCCATCTGCTTATGTTCCAGGCTTTTATTTATCAAAATATGAGCTGGCTTCAACGCACTGTTGCTTTATCAAGCTTATTTAAACAAGTGGTTTCGAACTAACGCTCCTAAGTGATTATATCAGCGAGTCTGGCCAATCGAGCCACGTTTCGACAAGTGTTTGAAAAAATGTTACCTTCCTACGTCTCCCTAACAACCAAGATAGTATTTATAGCCCGACCAATCGTGGTTAGTCTTTCATTTGTTGCGCTCCAATCAATTTGGAGTTTACATGGTAGGCTATTTCTGTAACGTAAGTTTTTTTCAAACACGTTATAAAAAAATTTTATGAGCAGAAATGATTCCATGTTGTCAGGCATCCCCACTATTTTATTTTGGTTATAATTTATTAATTCCTGGACTATTTGCGTAACGTTTTACATATTCTTTGTCAGCAAGCCCTGTGGTGAAGTGGGATGTTATAAATATTTATAGGGACTTAGTGTACTGACTGAGATCAGCTGTGAAGGTATCTATATCTATTAAGAGTAGTGTATTATAGATAACCTTACTTGCTACCACATATCTATATATCTCAGTCAGAATTATTCTGCAATAGTGTGATGACTACGTTATGTGTCTAGGGTATGTGTATGATGAAGTGTAAGTCACAACAACAGACAGATAAACAATTTAATTTAATCCACTATACTTGACAACACTGGGACACTCACATACATATAACACTCTAAAGGATATCTTAAGGAGTCACTGATAACTTTTCAAATAACAATATGTATTCATTGCTGATATGAATGAATATGTGTCCTGATTCAATTACAAAGGAACCAGGAATCACAATCAATTTTCATTACAAGTTATGTACAGAATGGATTAATATGAATATTGTAGTGACATATATTATTAAAAATATCCTATGTGTGTCAGTTGTGTAGTAGTAAAATGAGGTAATACTGGTTTTGTTTTGTTCAAGCTCTGTTGGTATTTGTCATCATGACTTCAATAGTTTGTCTTAAGGAAACTAGTATTGGAGATGTTCTCAGTTCCTGATATTAATACAATTAAATCCCCCTCTGAATGTTATTTTTATACAGTCATTTCAAGATGAGGGGACATAATGTTGAGCTCAGCTGGCCAAATCAGCTTATCTTGAGTGATGGCGGCAGGAAAGGACTCCTCTGCTCGAATTCTCCTCTGGGCTCTGGAGACACCTCACTGATAGCTAAATGGACCAAGGAGTATGCTGTCCGACTCTGGATTCAGCAAAGCTCTGACCAGGTGCAGCTCAATACCATCAAGACCACGGTCCCTGAAAACAAGAAGGATATACCTTCTACTTCATAACTAATTGATACTCTAGTTCTACACTGAACACAATACAACACAAACATTGAGTTCAGAGCGTTAGGCCAACTGTCAGCTTCATCTGAAATACTTTATACCAGTATTTACCTCCTTAATGGTTACCACGCCTCTGCACTTCCAGCATTATTTCTGTCTAATCAATCATCCAGGTGTCAGTGTACTATTTGGCCATTCCATGCCGTTTTACTTCCCTCCGACACCCTCTGTTCAGGCTGGAGCATTATAGGCTTTATCTCCTGTTTGCCACTGAACTACACATATATATACAGGCATAAATTAACAATTTACATTCAATTTTCATTAAAAGATACTGAATGGTTCAAGCTTACCACAATTTCATGGAAATAAACACAGATACGTTGATTAGCAATGAATTCTGGCACAATTACTGGCACAAATTCCCATCTGCTTATGTTCCAGGCTTTTATTTTAGCAAAAATGTGAGCTGGCTTCAACGCACTGTCGCTTTATCAAGATTATTTGCACTAGTGGTCTCGAACTAACGCTCCTAAGTGAGTATATCAGCAAGTCTAGCCAATGAGGCCACGTTTCGACAAGTGTTTGAAAAAATGTTACCTTTCTACGTCTCCCTAACAACCAAGATAGTATTTATAGTCCGACCAATCGTGGTTCGTCTTTCATTTGTTGCGCTCCAATCAATTTGGAGTTTACATGGTAGGCTATTTCTGTAACGCAAGGTTTTTTTCAAACATGTTATAAAAAAATTTTATGAGCAGAAATGATTTCATGCTGTCAGGCATCCCCACTATTTTATTTTGGTTATAACTTGTTAATTCCTAGACTATTTGCGTAACGTTTTACATATTCTTTGTCAGCAAACCCTAAGGAACCCAAATATCCAAATTTAAAAGAGCTACGTGGCTGCGTTCAAAATATGCAATTTCTACCTCCTGTTTCGAAGATGTGCTGTCTGGGAAGGGTAGTGTTTTTTATCACTGTCCGTCTGAAAAAAAATTTAGTGCATGTAGTCTTACACGCGTGATGGTAGCATTTGTGTATCGCGCGACGCGTGTTGCATGCGTTCCTGATTTTCAGCCCTCCCTCTCTCTTTATCCTTTTGTCCATCTGTTCGTTCGTTTTGGTAACGCAGTGTAGAAAAAGACATGAATGGAATTTAAAATTTAGGTCAACTTGCATATTTCAAGGTTTTTCTTAGAAAGGCAGCACATTTTATTGTGTGTTTGGGAAACGCGTGTATGTTGCAGAAGGCCTATATTTAACGTGGAAACGTTACAATTTGCAGACGAAGCATAAAACAAAGGGGATTTCGAGTACTGTCATTGTGACAGCACTGTTCTTTACCATTCTTCTTCCTTTATTTATTATATGGATTTATTAGGCTTTATATTTACTAGATAATTTATATATGTGGATTAGAATATTCCACGACACCTCCCCTCTTAAAACAGACATTATATGTCAGTCCTTTATTCTATATACACATAGAGAAATTTATTATTATTTCTGGGGTTTACGGTGATTCTCATCACACGGATGGCGGCTTAAAAAATCCGCTCCCAAATTGGTTTTTCCAGATATATACTCAATGCTAAAATTATATGGAGCCAAAAGTAAAGACCATCGGAGTAACCTGGAGTTCTCATGCCTAGCCTGTGCTAGAAACGATAAAGGTTTGTGGTCTGTTTGCAACTTAAATGCCTTCCCATATAGATAAATATTGAATTTCTTTATCGCCCATATTACTGCAAGACATTCTTTTTCGCTAGTTGAGTAGTTGATTTCAGCTTTATTCAACTTTCTGCTAGCATATGCCACTGGGCTTAATTCCCCATCCAATGCATCAGATCTCTGTAGTAGAGTTGCACCCAGCCCAATATTACTTGCATCCGTCCTTACTATGAATTCTTGACTTAAGTCAGGTAATTTCAAAATGGGTTTACTTGTGAGCTTTTCCTTCAATTCTTGGTAAGTCATTTCACATTGTGGTGTCCATGTAATGCGATCTGGATGTCCTTTACGTGTCAATTCAGTTAACGGTGCACATATGGAATTAAAGTTTTTGATATACTTCTGGTAGAAACCACATAATGAGACAAAGGATCTCACGTCCTTCTTGGTTTGTGGTCTCGGGGCTTTCTGTAGTTTCTCTAAATTCTTTGGGTCAGGGGTCATGTTTCCCTGATAAACTGTGTGTCCCAAAAATTCCAATTCTTTACATCCAACGCAACATTTGGTTGGTCGGGCTGTTAAATTTGCCTCCCTAAGTCGATCAAACAGCATGTTCAGAGAGTCAATGTGTTCCTCAAATGTTTCTGTTGCTATAAGGATATCATCCATAAAATTTGTTATACAGGGATTATTCAGAGGATCCAATAATTTTCTCATCATTCTAGAGAAGACACTAGGCGCATTCTTCAATCCAAATGGCAATCTATTAAACTCATAGTGTCCTTCTGAGGTACTAAAGGCTAGGTATGGTCTAACCTCAGGCTTTACTGGGATCTGATAGTATCCTTTACTCAAATCCACTTTTGAGAAATATTTAGCTTTATTTAGTCTGGCAAACAGCTGATTTGTATCCGGCAATGGATCCACCTGTCCTTCTGTAATAGCATTCAGTCTCCTGTAATCTATACAGAGTCTATGTTCTCCAGAGGGCTTCCTTAAGAGTACCACACCGGAACTATACGAAGACTCACTGTGCGAAATAATTCCTTCCTTCAACAGATAGTCTATCTCTTCCTTCAAAGCTTTCTCCTTAGCAAACGGAATCGAATATGGTTTCATACAGACAGGTGTGGAGTCTATTAGTTTCATATCATATTCCAATAGGTTTGTATGCCCTGGTCGGTCTGTTAACACCTCTGCATGATTATTTAGAACCTGTTGCACTCTTTCTTTCTGAGTTTTCGTTAAATGTGTACTGATTTTCACCTGTGCTGCTGTCTCACAGGGGTGTAATGGATATTCAAATGATGAAAGTGGTTCCTTTTTCATCTCCATGGCGATGGACAAGGTCAACAAGTGTGTCTCTTCCTGATGTTCTCTTTCCAAATATTTCTTCAGGAGATTCACATGATAGATTTTTTCTTTCCCCTTCTTATCTATCTTATAATTTGTTCTAGATACCTTCTCTAAAACTGTATATGGACCCTGCCATCCAATTTGTAACTTATTCTGACTCCCGGGCAAAAGAAGCAGTACCTTCTCTCCCACAGCCAAATCTCTGTCTTCGCCTTCCTGTTATAATAGGCAGCATGTTTCTTCCTGGCTTGTTTCAAATTTTCATTGGCAAGTTTCCAGCCAGTTTTCAAACGAGTAGTCAGCTCATTCACATATTGGTATGAAGATGTAATGTTTTCCTCTGCCTTTTCATCAGTCCACGTTCTTAACAAAGCTTCAAGTGGACCTTTTATTGGCCTTCCAAACAATAATGTTGCCGGGGCCATACCGGTTGAACTATGGGGTACCTCCCGATAAGCAAAAAGGGCGGCGTGCAGGTACTGGTCCCATGTATCTGGTTTTTCGTGTGCCAACTTTCTCAGGATCGACATCAATGTGCCGTTAAATCTTTCCACTTGGCCGTTCCCTTGGGGATGATACACACTACAATGGAAGTGTTTGGCCTGGAAGATCCTGAAAACTTCTTCAGTTAGTTTCCCCTTGAACTGAGAGCCATTATCAGTCAAGATTTGATTGGGAAATCCTAACCTTGTGAAAATTGTGAGCAATGCCTCTGCCACATGTTTAGAATCAATCGATGACAGGGCTACTGCCTCTCCCCACATAGAACAAGTGTCCACCAGAGTCAGAATGTAGCTGTTCCTTCTCTTGGTTCGGGTGAGAGGTCCCACAAGATCCACGGCAACTCTCTCAAAGGGTGTTCCCACTATGGGCATTTCCCCCAGAGTTGCTGGTGCAGTCCAATGTTTAGGTGCTACTCGTTGGCACTCTGGACAGGATTTTACATATCGTTTGATATCTTCAGTTATTCCTGGCCAGAAATAGTGACAAGCTATTCGCTGTCCTGTTGCGCTGATTCCCATATGACCACTGAAGGGAATCGCATGCCCTAGTTCCAACACTTTAGTCCTATATGAAGTGGGAAGGACCAGCTGTCCGTGACCATTGGATTCAGATCCAGCCTTCCTATATATCAGTTTGTTCTTCATATAAAACTCTCCCTTGCCTGGAGGTGTATGAGATTTGGGCAACTTCTTGAAACATGGCTTGAGTGTTTTGTCCTCAGCCTGTGCCTTCCTCATCTCATCTGGATGAGTATTTATTGGATTATCCTCCTCCTTGTTTGACTGTGATCTGGTCTGCACTGTTGCCAATATCACAGGTCTCTTGGGATTCCCCAAGAAGACATATCTACACCCCAATATCAGAGGGTAGATTGGCTCATTTATCACTGCTGCTTTTATGATTCCTTCCACATATCGCGTTTTCACTTTTATTCGGGCGACGGGAAGTGTCATGGTAGCTACATCCTTGGTTGCAGTTTGAATCTCCACTGTTTCTGTGGTGTATTGATCGGCCTGCACCAGGTGAGAACTCACAACGGAATCGTAATCTAAACCGGTATCATATAAACATCTTATAGTGACACCATTACAGATGACATCTTCACACACTGGGGGATGGTATGGTTCCTGTAATTCTTCAGGTTTGCCCTTCTTTTCCTTTTTCCCCGATGTCATAGCAGCAAAATGAGGAGGTTTCCTTCTACAATGGTCAGTGTCATGATTGTTCATCTTACAATTTTTACACCACCTTTTTCCTTGGTTGAAAGATTTTCTTTCATCATATTTCCTTTCATCGAATTGTGGGGTTTTATTTTTATTTTCATACCGTGGCCTATCAAATTGGTGCTTACCTTTGTTTTGATCCCTAGGATCAAATTTATTAAAGTTCTGTGGTGCCCTAAAGTTGTCCACCTGTTTCTTTTTATTACCTGTTACCTCTGCTTGAGCTGCTTGATACCTTTCAGCAACATTTAGCAACTCACCCAGCCTCTCTGCACCTTGTTCCATGAGAAACTTTCTCAGGTCTGGAGCCATGGACTCTCTTAATTGCTCTATAAGGACCATTTCCTTAAGATCTTGGGTTTTCCCCAGAGAAGTCCATTTCTCCAAGTATGTCTCTATTCGTGCAGAGAACTGGTGATAGGTTTCACCTGATAGTAGTTTAGCATTCCTAAATTTTTTCCTATAAAATTCTGCATTCTTTTCATACCTTAACAAAAGAGCCTGCTTTAGCATGTCATAATTTTCCTGATCACCTCTGCTCATTTTTGCAAAAACTTCATAAGCTGCCCCACGAAGTCCCTGAGATAACTTTAAGCTCCACCTTTCTCTCTCTAACCCATACGTGGTAGCTAATAGTTCGTACCTATTTAGGTAGCTCTCTATATCATCGTCTTTCTCAACAAAATGATCTAAATGAAAATTCATAGCTGAGGTTGAGGCTCCCTGAGTAACCGTAGCATCAGAGGCAAAGGGACTGGCACCATTTTCAGGAGCATGGCCTTGAAACTCAAACTCCCTTAGTCGTAACTCATGTTCCCTTTGTAATCTCTTCTCCTCCTTTTCTGCTTCCCTTTCTGCAGCTAATTTCTTCTCTTCCCTTTCTGCAGCTTGTCTTCTTTCTTCTGCTTCCAATGCTTTAGCCTCTTTGTCAGCCTCAATCTGCAACCTCTTAGTCTCAGCCTCAGCTTGCAACCTCTTAGTCTCAGCCTCAGCTTGCAACCTCTTAGTCTCAGCCTCAGCTTGCAACCTCTTAGTCTCAGCCTCAGCTTCAAATTGTAACTTCTTAATTTCCCTGTCAGCCTCTAACTTTCTTTCGGCTTCAAACCTTCTTTCTTCGCGTTCAATAAATTTGTCACATTCCGTAGTAACATAGGCAACCATAACTTGCCCATCTAATCCTAACTCTTTTGCAGTCTGTACAGCAGCAGATCGAAACTTGGCCAGGTCCGCCATTGTCTATCAGGTAAATTTCTACAATGTCTAACCAACAATTTAATCTCTAAGTATATCTAATGGACAACACAGGCACCGTGAGCTCAACCTTATTTAATTCCACCCAAGGATACCTTTTAATTCTTATATTCCCTGAAGTGAATTACCCCCAATATTTTTAATAGGGAAAGATTCAAAATCCCAAGAGCGAGACCCCAATATATGTGGTGAAGTGGGATGTTATAAATATTTATAGGGGACTTAGTGTACTGACTGAGATCAGCTGTGAAGGTATCTATATCTATTAAGAGTAGTGTATTATAGATAACCTTACTTGCTACCACATATCTATATATCTCAGTCAGAATTATTCTGCAATAGTGTGATGACTACGTTATGTGTCTAGGGTATGTGTAGGATGAAGTGTAAGTCAAAACAACAACAGACAGATAAACAATTTAATTTATTCCACTATACTTGACAACACTGGGACACTCACATACATATAACACTCTAAAGGATATCTTAAGGAGTCACTGATAACTTTTCAAATAACAATATGTATTCATTGCTGATATGAATGAATATGTGTCCTGATTCAATTACAAAGGAACCAGGAATCACAATCAATTTTCATTACAAGTTATGTACAGAATGGATTAATATGAATATTGTAGTGACATATATTATTAAAAATATCCTATGTGTGTCAGTTGTGTAGTAGTAAAATGAGGTAATACTGGTTTTGTTTTGTTCAAGCTCTGTTGGTATTTGTCATCATGACTTCAATAGTTTGTCTTAAGGAAACTAGTATTGGAGATGTTCTCAGTTCCTGATATTAAGACAATTAAATCCCCCTCTGAATGTTATTTTTATAAAGTCATTTCAAGATGAGGGGACATAATGTTGAGCTCAGCTGGCCAAATCAGCTTATCTTGAGTGATGGCGGCAGGAAAGGACTCCTCTGCTCGAATTCTCCTCTGGGCTCTGGAGACACCTCACTGATAGCTAAATGGACCAAGGAGTATGCTGTCCGACTCTGGATTCAGCAAAGCTCTGACCAGGTGCAGCTCAATACCATCAAGACCACGGTCCCTGAAAACAAGAAGGATATACCTTCTACTTCATAACTAATTGATACTCTAGTTCTACACTGAACACAATACAACACAAACATTGAGTTCAGAGCGTTAGGCCAACTGTCAGCTTCATCTGAAATACTTTATACCAGTATTTACCTCCTTAATGGTTACCACGCCTCTGCACTTCCAGCATTATTTCTGTCTAATCAATCATCCAGGTGTCAGTGTACTATTTGGCCATCCATGCCGTTTTACTTCCCTCCGACACCCTCTGTTCAGGCTGGAGCATTATAGGCTTTATCTCCTGTTTGCCACTGAACTACACATATATATACAGGCATAAATTAACAATTTACATTCAATTTTCATTAAAAGATACTGAATGGTTCAAGCTTACCACAATTTCATGGAAATAAACACAGATACGTTGATTAGCAATGAATTCTGGCACAATTACTGGCACAAATTCCCATCTGCTTATGTTCCAGGCTTTTATTTTAGCAAAAATGTGAGCTGGCTTCAACGCACTGTCGCTTTATCAAGATTATTTGCACTAGTGGTCTCGAACTAACGCTCCTAAGTGAGTATATCAGCAAGTCTAGCCAATGAGGCCACGTTTCGACAAGTGTTTGAAAAAATGTTACCTTTCTACGTCTCCCTAACAACCAAGATAGTATTTATAGTCCGACCAATCGTGGTTCGTCTTTCATTTGTTGCGCTCCAATCAATTTGGAGTTTACATGGTAGGCTATTTCTGTAACGCAAGGTTTTTTCAAACATGTTATAAAAAAAATTTTATGAGCAGAAATGATTTCATGCTGTCAGGCATCCCCAATATTTTATTTTGGTTATAACTTGTTAATTCCTAGACTATTTGCGTAACGTTTTACATATTCTTTGTCAGCAAACCCTAAGGAACCCAAATATCCAAATTTAAAAGAGCTACGTGGCTGCGTTCAAAATATGCAATTTCTACCTCCTGTTTCGAAGATGTGCTGTCTGGGAAGGGTAGTGTATTTTATCACTGTCCGTCTGAAAAAAAAATTTAGTGCATGTAGTCTTACACGCGTGATGGTAGCATTTGTGTATCGCGCGACGCGTGTTGCATGCGTTCCTGATTTTCAGCCCTCCCTCTCTCTTTATCCTTTTGTCCATCTGTTCGTTCGTTTTGGTAACGCAGTGTAGAAAAAGACATGAATGGAATTTAAAATTTAGGTCAACTTGCATATTTCAAGGTTTTTCTTAGAAAGGCAGCACATTTTATTGTGTGTTTGGGAAACGCGTGTATGTTGCAGAAGGCCTATATTTAACGTGGAAACGTTACAATTTGCAGACGAAGCATAAAACAAAGGGGATTTCGAGTACTGTCATTGTGACAGCACTGTTCTTTACCATTCTTCTTCCTTTATTTATTATATGGATTTATTAGGCTTTATATTTACTAGATAATTTATATATGTGGATTAGAATATTCCACGACACCTCCCCTCTTAAAACAGACATTATATGTCAGTCCTTTATTCTATATACACATAGAGAAATTTATTATTATTTCTGGGGTTTACGGTGATTCTCATCACACGGATGGCGGCTTAAAAAATCCGCTCCCAAATTGGTTTTTCCAGATATATACTCAATGCTAAAATTATATGGAGCCAAAAGTAAAGACCATCGGAGTAACCTGGAGTTCTCATGCCTAGCCTGTGCTAGAAACGATAAAGGTTTGTGGTCTGTTTTGCAACTTAAATGCCTTCCCATATAGATAAATATTGAATTTCTTTATCGCCCATATTACTGCAAGACATTCTTTTTCGCTAGTTGAGTAGTTGATTTCAGCTTTATTCAACTTTCTGCTAGCATATGCCACTGGGCTTAATTCCCCATCCAATGCATCAGATCTCTGTAGTAGAGTTGCACCTAACCCAATATTACTTGCATCCGTCCTTACTATGAATTCTTGACTTAAGTCAGGTAATTTCAAAATGGGTTTACTTGTGAGCTTTTCCTTCAATTCTTGGTAAGTCATTTCACATTGTGGTGTCCATGTAATGCGATCTGGATGTCCTTTACGTGTCAATTCAGTTAACGGTGCACATATGGAATTAAAGTTTTTGATATACTTCTGGTAGAAACCACATAATGAGACAAAGGATCTCACGTCCTTCTTGGTTTGTGGTCTCGGGGCTTTCTGTAGTTTCTCTAAATTCTTTGGGTCAGGGGTCATGTTTCCCTGATAAACTGTGTGTCCCAAAAATTCCAATTCTTTACATCCAACGCAACATTTGGTTGGTCGGGCTGTTAAATTTGCCTCCCTAAGTCGATCAAACAGCATGTTCAGAGAGTCAATGTGTTCCTCAAATGTTTCTGTTGCTATAAGGATATCATCCATAAAATTTGTTATACAGGGATTATTCAGAGGATCCAATAATTTTCTCATCATTCTAGAGAAGACACTAGGCGCATTCTTCAATCCAAATGGCAATCTATTAAACTCATAGTGTCCTTCTGAGGTACTAAAAGCTAGGTATGGTCTAACCTCAGGCTTTACTGGGATCTGATAGTATCCTTTACTCAAATCCACTTTTGAGAAATATTTAGCTTTATTTAGTCTGGCAAACAGCTGATTTGTATCCGGCAATGGATCCACCTGTCCTTCTGTAATAGCATTCAGTCTCCTGTAATCTATACAGAGTCTATGTTCTCCAGAGGGCTTCCTTAAGAGTACCACACCGGAACTATACGAAGACTCACTGTGCGAAATAATTCCTTCCTTCAACAGATAGTCTATCTCTTCCTTCAAAGCTTTCTCCTTAGCAAACGGAATCGAATATGGTTTCATACAGACAGGTGTGGAGTCTATTAGTTTCATATCATATTCCAATAGGTTTGTATGCCCTGGTCGGTCTGTTAACACCTCTGCATGATTATTTAGAACCTGTTGCACTTTTTCTTTCTGAGTTTTCGTTAAATGTGTACTGATTTTCACCTGTGCTGCTGTCTCACAGGGGTGTAATGGATATTCAAATGATGAAAGTGGTTCCTTTTTCATCTCCATGGCGATGGACAAGGTCAACAAGTGTGTCTCTTCCTGATGTTCTCTTTCCAAATATTTCTTCAGGAGATTCACATGATAGATTTTTTCTTTCCCCTTCTTATCTATCATATAATTTGTTCTAGATACCTTCTCTAAAACTGTATATGGACCCTGCCATCCAATTTGTAACTTATTCTGACTCCCGGGCAAAAGAAGCAGTACCTTCTCTCCCACAGCCAAATCTCTGTCCTTCGCCTTCCTGTTATAATAGGCAGCATGTTTCTTCCTGGCTTGTTTCAAATTTTCATTGGCAAGTTTCCAGCCAGTTTTCAAACGAGTAGTCAGCTCATTCACATATTGGTATGAAGATGTAATGTTTTCCTCTGCCTTTTCATCAGTCCACGTTCTTAACAAAGCTTCAAGTGGACCTTTTATTGGCCTTCCAAACAATAATGTTGCCGGGGCCATACCGGTTGAACTATGGGGTACCTCCCGATAAGCAAAAAGGGCGGCGTGCAGGTACTGGTCCCATGTATCTGGTTTTTCGTGTGCCAACTTTCTCAGGATCGACATCAATGTGCCGTTAAATCTTTCCACTTGGCCGTTCCCTTGGGGATGATACACACTACAATGGAAGTGTTTGGCCTGGAAGATCCTGAAAACTTCTTCAGTTAGTTTCCCCTTGAACTGAGAGCCATTATCAGTCAAGATTTGATTGGGAAATCCTAACCTTGTGAAAATTGTGAGCAATGCCTCTGCCACATGTTTAGAATCAATCGATGACAGGGCTACTGCCTCTCCCCACATAGAACAAGTGTCCACCAGAGTCAGAATGTAGCTGTTCCTTCTCTTGGTTCGGGTGAGAGGTCCCACAAGATCCACGGCAACTCTCTCAAAGGGTGTTCCCACTATGGGCATTTCCCCCAGAGTTGCTGGTGCAGTCCAATGTTTAGGTGCTACTCGTTGGCACTCTGGACAGGATTTTACATATCGTTTGATATCTTCAGTTATTCCTGGCCAGAAATAGTGACAAGCTATTCGCTGTCCTGTTGCGCTGATTCCCATATGACCACTGAAGGGAATCGCATGCCCTAGTTCCAACACTTTAGTCCTATATGAAGTGGGAAGGACCAGCTGTCCGTGACCATTGGATTCAGATCCAGCCTTCCTATATATCAGTTGTTCTTCATATAAAACTCTCCCTTGCCTGGAGGTGTATGAGATTTGGGCAACTTCTTGAAACATGGCTTGAGTGTTTTGTCCTCAGCCTGTGCCTTCCTCATCTCATCTGGATGAGTATTTATTGGATTATCCTCCTCCTTGTTTGACTGTGATCTGGTCTGCACTGTTGCCAATATCACAGGTCTCTTGGGATTCCCCAAGAAGACATATCTACACCCCAATATCAGAGGGTAGATTGGCTCATTTATCACTGCTGCTTTTATGATTCCTTCCACATATCGCGTTTTCACTTTTATTCGGGCGACGGGAAGTGTCATGGTAGCTACATCCTTGGTTGCAGTTTGAATCTCCACTGTTTCTGTGGTGTATTGATCGGCCTGCACCAGGTGAGAACTCACAACGGAATCGTAATCTAAACCGGTATCATATAAACATCTTATAGTGACACCATTACAGATGACATCTTCACACACTGGGGGATGGTATGGTTCCTGTAATTCTTCAGGTTTGCCCTTCTTTTCCTTTTTCCCCGATGTCATAGCAGCAAAATGAGGAGGTTTCCTTCTACAATGGTCAGTGTCATGATTGTTCATCTTACAATTTTTACACCACCTTTTTCCTTGGTTGAAAGATTTTCTTTCATCATATTTCCTTTCATCGAATTGTGGGGTTTTATTTTTATTTTCATACCGTGGCCTATCAAATTGGTGCTTACCTTTGTTTTGATCCCTAGGATCAAATTTATTAAAGTTCTGTGGTGCCCTAAAGTTGTCCACCTGTTTCTTTTTATTACCTGTTACCTCTGCTTGAGCTGCTTGATACCTTTCAGCAACATTTAGCAACTCACCCAGCCTCTCTGCACCTTGTTCCATGAGAAACTTTCTCAGGTCTGGAGCCATGGACTCTCTTAATTGCTCTATAAGGACCATTTCCTTAAGATCTTGGGTTTTCCCCAGAGAAGTCCATTTCTCCAAGTATGTCTCTATTCGTGCAGAGAACTGGTGATAGGTTTCACCTGATAGTAGTTTAGCATTCCTAAATTTTTTCCTATAAAATTCTGCATTCTTTTCATACCTTAACAAAAGAGCCTGCTTTAGCATGTCATAATTTTCCTGATCACCTCTGCTCATTTTTGCAAAAACTTCATAAGCTGCCCCACGAAGTCCCTGAGATAACTTTAAGCTCCACCTTTCTCTCTCTAACCCATACGTGGTAGCTAATAGTTCGTACCTATTTAGGTAGCTCTCTATATCATCGTCTTTCTCAACAAAATGATCTAAATGAAAATTCATAGCTGAGGTTGAGGCTCCCTGAGTAACCGTAGCATCAGAGGCAAAGGGACTGGCACCATTTTCAGGAGCATGGCCTTGAAACTCAAACTCCCTTAGTCGTAACTCATGTTCCCTTTGTAATCTCTTCTCCTCCTTTTCTGCTTCCCTTTCTGCAGCTAATTTCTTCTCTTCCCTTTCTGCAGCTTGTCTTCTTTCTTCTGCTTCCAATGCTTTAGCCTCTTTGTCAGCCTCAATCTGCAACCTCTTATCTCAGCTTTAACCTCTTTGTCAGCCTCAATCTGCAACCTCTTAGTCTCAGCCTCAGCTTGCAACCTCTTAGTCTCAGCCTCAGCTTCAAATTGTAACTTCTTAATTTCCCTGTCAGCCTCTAACTTTCTTTCGGCTTCAAACCTTCTTTCTTCGCGTTCAATAAATTTGTCACATTCCGTAGTAACATAGGCAACCATAACTTGCCCATCTAATCCTAACTCTTTTGCAGTCTGTACAGCAGCAGATCGAAACTTGGCCAGGTCCGCCATTGTCTATCAGGTAAATTTCTACAATGTCTAACCAACAATTTAATCTCTAAGTATATCTAATGGACAACACAGGCACCGTGAGCTCAACCTTATTTAATTCCACCCAAGGATACCTTTTAATTCTTATATTCCCTGAAGTGAATTACCCCCAATATTTTTAATAGGGAAAGATTCAAAATCCCAAGAGCGAGACCCCAATATATGTGGTGAAGTGGGATGTTATAAATATTTATAGGGGACTTAGTGTACTGACTGAGATCAGCTGTGAAGGTATCTATATCTATTAAGAGTAGTGTATTATAGATAACCTTACTTGCTACCACATATCTATATATCTCAGTCAGAATTATTCTGCAATAGTGTGATGACTACGTTATGTGTCTAGGGTATGTGTAGGATGAAGTGTAAGTCAAAACAACAACAGACAGATAAACAATTTAATTTATTCCACTATACTTGACAACACTGGGACACTCACATACATATAACACTCTAAAGGATATCTTAAGGAGTCACTGATAACTTTTCAAATAACAATATGTATTCATTGCTGATATGAATGAATATGTGTCCTGATTCAATTACAAAGGAACCAGGAATCACAATCAATTTTCATTACAAGTTATGTACAGAATGGATTAATATGAATATTGTAGTGACATATATTATTAAAAATATCCTATGTGTGTCAGTTGTGTAGTAGTAAAATGAGGTAATACTGGTTTTGTTTTGTTCAAGCTCTGTTGGTATTTGTCATCATGACTTCAATAGTTTGTCTTAAGGAAACTAGTATTGGAGATGTTCTCAGTTCCTGATATTAAGACAATTAAATCCCCCTCTGAATGTTATTTTTATAAAGTCATTTCAAGATGAGGGGACATAATGTTGAGCTCAGCTGGCCAAATCAGCTTATCTTGAGTGATGGCGGCAGGAAAGGACTCCTCTGCTCGAATTCTCCTCTGGGCTCTGGAGACACCTCACTGATAGCTAAATGGACCAAGGAGTATGCTGTCCGACTCTGGATTCAGCAAAGCTCTGACCAGGTGCAGCTCAATACCATCAAGACCACGGTCCCTGAAAACAAGAAGGATATACCTTCTACTTCATAACTAATTGATACTCTAGTTCTACACTGAACACAATACAACACAAACATTGAGTTCAGAGCGTTAGGCCAACTGTCAGCTTCATCTGAAATACTTTATACCAGTATTTACCTCCTTAATGGTTACCACGCCTCTGCACTTCCAGCATTATTTCTGTCTAATCAATCATCCAGGTGTCAGTGTACTATTTGGCCATTCCATGCCGTTTTACTTCCCTCCGACACCCTCTGTTCAGGCTGGAGCATTATAGGCTTTATCTCCTGTTTGCCACTGAACTACACATATATATACAGGCATAAATTAACAATTTACATTCAATTTTCATTAAAAGATACTGAATGGTTCAAGCTTACCACAATTTCATGGAAATAAACACAGATACGTTGATTAGCAATGAATTCTGGCACAATTACTGGCACAAATTCCCATCTGCTTATGTTCCAGGCTTTTATTTTAGCAAAAATGTGAGCTGGCTTCAACGCACTGTCGCTTTATCAAGATTATTTGCACTAGTGGTCTCGAACTAACGCTCCTAAGTGAGTATATCAGCAAGTCTAGCCAATGAGGCCACGTTTCGACAAGTGTTGAAAAAATGTTACCTTTCTACGTCTCCCTAACAACCAAGATAGTATTTATAGTCCGACCAATCGTGGTTCGTCTTTCATTTGTTGCGCTCCAATCAATTTGGAGTTTACATGGTAGGCTATTTCTGTAACGCAAGGTTTTTTCAAACATGTTATAAAAAAATTTTATGAGCAGAAATGATTTCATGCTGTCAGGCATCCCCAATATTTTATTTTGGTTATAACTTGTTAATTCCTAGACTATTTGCGTAACGTTTTACATATTCTTTGTCAGCAAACCCTAAGGAACCCAAATATCCAAATTTAAAAGAGCTACGTGGCTGCGTTCAAAATATGCAATTTCTACCTCCTGTTTCGAAGATGTGCTGTCTGGGAAGGGTAGTGTATTTTATCACTGTCCGTCTGAAAAAAAATTTAGTGCATGTAGTCTTACACGCGTGATGGTAGCATTTGTGTATCGCGCGACGCGTGTTGCATGCGTTCCTGATTTTCAGCCCTCCCTCTCTCTTTATCCTTTTGTCCATCTGTTCGTTCGTTTTGGTAACGCAGTGTAGAAAAAGACATGAATGGAATTTAAAATTTAGGTCAACTTGCATATTTCAAGGTTTTTCTTAGAAAGGCAGCACATTTTATTGTGTGTTTGGGAAACGCGTGTATGTTGCAGAAGGCCTATATTTAACGTGGAAACGTTACAATTTGCAGACGAAGCATAAAACAAAGGGGATTTCGAGTACTGTCATTGTGACAGCACTGTTCTTTACCATTCTTCTTCCTTTATTTATTATATGGATTTATTAGGCTTTATATTTACTATATAAATTTCTTTTACTATCAACGTGAAAGCGTTACAATTTGCAGACGAAGCAGAAAACAAGGGGGATTTCGAGTACCTTCTTTGTGACAGCACTGTTATTCTACCATTGCTCTTTTCTTTATTAATTTTATTTGTTAGGCTTCATATTTACCTAATAATTTATATATGTGGATTAGAATATTCCACGACACCGTTCTTTAACCCTTTGATTGCTGTGATGATTTCTTCTTTTCGTGGAATGTCTGTATTTACATCTAGATCGTTTTCAGCCTCAGGAACATTCAATTGTGTCTTTGGTATTTCCTTGTTCAGCGTTTCTCAGAATTGCTCTGCCCATCTTGTTTCCTGTCCCTCTGCTGTCTTGATGAGATTTCCTTGCTTATCTCTTACTAATGTAATATTGTTTGCACCTTGTTTTCCGCTGATGAATTTAGTTATTTTGTATACTGTGCTTTGTTCATTTCTCAGTGCTGCCTCTTCTGCCTGTTTTGCAAGATCGTCTAGGAAATTCCTTTTGTTGGCTCGGGTTTGGCGTTTAACTTCCCTGTCCAACTGGCTGTACTGTTCGCTATATAGTTGCTTTAACCTGGGGGACTTCTCTTCTGTTTTCTTTCTTTTCATTTCCTTTCTCATCTTTATGCTGTTTAGTGTTTCTGGTGTTATCCAGTCTTGCTTCTTCCTTTCTTGTAATCCTAAGTATGATTTGCTACTTTCCTTATATATTGTTGAAATGGTGTTGAAATTCTGGTCTATATCATCAGTCAATGTCTTTTCCTGGCTTTTGGCAAATTGATATCGTTTCTTAATGTCGGCCGCAAAAGCTTTTCTGGTAAGGGGGTCCTTCAATTTGCTGATGTCAAACCTTTTCTGTGTAGCTACAGTTGGTCCAGCCCTTCTTAGTTTCGCTTTCAGTTTTGCTACTACTAAATGGTGATCGCTTCCCACATCTGCACCTCTTCTTACCTTCACATCTTGTAATGCATGTCTCCATCTACCGTTAACCATGATGTGGTCTATCTGGTTTCTGTCCCGACCATTTGGTGATTCCCATGTTAACTTGTGAATTTCCTTATGTGGGAAAAGTGTTCCTCCAATGACCAGGTTGTTAATGCTACAGGATAAGCCGAAAATCCCTCAATCGGACTTATGTAAACTGGAGGAAGAGGATGTAGAGAGGAAATCTCCCATCCAGAATTCTAAGTGGGGAGAAAGCCCCAAGAGAAGAATTGGTAGCGGTCGTTTTGTGCATGATAATTCTGGGAAGAAAAATCATCACTATAGCGCTTCGAGTGGAAGAGACCATACCGGTGCATGGACAAATAGGTCCACAAAATTAAAGGTCCATATGTAACGCTGTTAAGAACGTGGACTGATGAAAAGGCAGAGGAAAATATTACATCCTCCATCTACCGTTAACCATGATGTGGTCTATCTGGTTTCTGTCCCGACCATTTGGTGATTCCCATGTTAACTTGTGAATTTCCTTATGTGGGAAAAGTGTTCCTCCAATGACCAGGTTGTTAATGCTACAGAAACTTATTAGCTTATCCCCATTTTCGTTTGCTGTTCCGCTGTCGCATTTCCCCATTGTTCTTTCATTATATGTATTGTGTGTACCAACTTTCGCATTGAGGTCTCCCATTACTATAACAAGATAGACAGATGTCTGGACATACCGTACTGTCTTCTTTCATCGTATCACAAACCTGCTTGTGTCAACATGATCAACAGCTTTTCAATGGGGTCAAATGTTTGACCGACCCGTTTCCACTAGCGGTCAGACAGATTAGGCGATAAAATGTTATCGCTGGCCAGGTCACCAAACCTGGCGAATCGTAACAACAGTCTGGGAGTGGAGTGTGAAACAATAAGATACGCATTACTCGCGTAGCCAATACTGCTATAGGGGAGTGGCGTGTTAGAGAATTCACCACGCTATGTCCAGCATAGAGCAAAAAAGTGAAAATAACGAATGAAAAGGCGTGATTTATGCCAAATAAAAGCGACGAGTGAGAAAAATGAAGAAAAAGAAAGGATACTGCCGGAGGGCTGAAGGTGTGAGAGTTCACACAAAAGAGCATGTTCAGACGTTTTGTCACACCAATGTATAACTTTATATTAGTCGTCTTTGACGAGATGCACGAGGGAGCAGATCCTGTTCTTTCTTTGTCTCCTCAGAGATCCCTGGGAACTATACGGGACGAGATACAAATATACCAGTGATGTCTACTAAAGCGAGAGATTATCGGATTATCCGCAATAGAAGATATATAATACAGTTAGGCGAATAGACAATGTTTTCTCTGCAGTGGTTTAGCTATGTTTAAATTACAACAACAACAAAAACGACGCATAAATGAGAAATATTGGCTATATAATTACACCAGGCACATGTTTAACCCCTTTAATCTGGTTCTTTAAAGTATCGATGTGTGTCGTAAAGTTGTTTGTAAACCCGCTGCTTAGTTAAATACACTATGTCGATACACAAATATGCACAGCCAATCCGCGCTCAAGGATTCAGGCAAGATTGAGACAGAATAAATTACGCGAAGTCACGAATTTACGCAAGATGGCGGGAGAATACAGTATCATACGAAATCATACATAATCACAACATCAAATCAAATCATCAACACCTGTTTTATCATGGTTTAATCATTCTTTCTGAAATAAGGAGTCAATCTTGGTCTGTGTCTTATTCTTATTACAAACATAAGTGGAGAAAACACTCTCAACGCTGGCTACACCACTCAACATACCTGGCCATTTTCCCACAGCAAATGACTTCAACTGCATTATCAGATGCCTGACAGCCTCTTCTTTTGGAGTCTCTGCAATTTCTGTGTCATCGTCACTTGCTTCTTCATTTTCACCAGCTGCTTCATGCTCTGTTATGCTTCGGTCAATATCGCTTGGAAAATTCCTTCTGGGTCAGGTTCATTACAGGTTGCCACCTCATCATCTATTGCAACAAAACCTTCAAAATCTACTCCTTCGAATTCTGCCATTGGCGATGGACTGTCCGATGGGGCTAAAACGTCATGCTCTTGGGTTGTGACAAATCCACATTTCTTGAAACACTTCTGTATTGTTTCCGGGTGAACTTTATTCCAAGCAGAACTGATCCAGAGGACAGCATCCAGAGCGTTAACTGATGTAGCGGATGAAGCTGCTTCCACAGGCGCACCACAGATCTGTGTTTTAGTAATGACCCACTGCAGGAGCTGGGTCTGGTAGTGCATTTTAAATGTTTTGATGATGCCTTGGTAAAGAGGTTGGGTTTTTGAGGTCGTGTTTGGAGGCAGAAATTTCAGTGTCACGTTTGTGAGATGTTCCACTTGTGGGTGGCCAGGACAGTTGTCTACTGTCAGTAGAATAGACCGTTTCTTCTTCTTCATTTCTCGGTCGATGCCCCTTATCCACTCCTCAAATAGGGTGCCAGTCATCCATGCGGATTTGTTTGATCTCCAAGTGATGGGGAAGTCTTCGGGCTTCAGGTTCTTGAATGCGCGTGGCTTTGCCGATTTACCAATCACCAAGGGCTTTAGTTTCTATCCGGTTGAGCTAGCGCAAAGCATAACTGTGAAACGTTCTTTGGAAAGTTTTCCGCTCTTACATTTGTCACCCTTCATGGCGAGGCTCCTGTCAGGCATCGCCTTGAAAAAGAGTCCGCACTCGTCAGCATTAAAGATGTCGTTTTTGAAGCCTCTGGCGAAGTAAGGAAACTTTTTGATGAACTCTTCCACAGCTTCTACTGGAATTTCATTGGATTCACCACACAACACTTTCTGGGAGATCGCGTGTCGCAGTTTAAATTTCTCGAGCCAACCACTTGATGCTTGGAAATCTTTTGCCCCCCCCCCCCGAATTCCCTTGCGAATTTTTTAGCAACTTCTTGAATCATCGGCCCGGAGATTCGGGCGTTAACTGCCCTCAGTTGTTTGAACCAGCTTAATGTGGCTTCATTGACTTAATCTAGGGGAGTTTTCCTCCTTTTCCGCTGTAGATCTCCGCTTTCATTACCACATCTCTCCAAGTACTCATGTTTACGTTTTTGGATGTTGCTAACTGTGGTCTTGCTAACCCCAAAATGTTCTGCCGTCTTTCTTTGGCTGCTGCTTTCCAGAAAATGTAGAAGATCAACCTTTTCCTTCATTGTCAGCTCCTTGAGTTCTTTCCTTTGGGCCATCAAAAAGGTTAGGTTAATTTTGTCAACGATAAAGTGTATAAAACACAGTCTGAGAGAGAACTTACAGTTTAGTAGTTGAATTACTATCAACCAGCAGGGCAGTCATAGCAAGAATGAAGATTTTGCTTAGAAGTTGGTCTTTTTATACTGCATGTTTACGAAAAACATCAAAGAGGTTAGGTTAATTTTCTTTGTCGGCAAGCATCATTCGAAAAGCAGTCAGAAAGCCTGTGCCGACAAAATTCAAAGACACTGATTTTTTTTTTTTTAACTGGTCAAGTAATAGAGGGAAAATTACTATTGTGTGTCATAGTCCACGTGGTCAAGATACAACTTACAGAGGTGGTCAACTTATAGAGGTCGTCTTCCATTGAGTACATGTGGTGCGTGTCCGGTCTATGAAAATGTGGTCAACTTCGGGAGGTGGTCAATGTAGGGAGGTGGTCAACTATGGAGGTTCTACTGTATATATATATATATATATATATATATATATATATATATATATATATATATATATATATATATATATATATATATATATATATATATATATTGTGGTGAAGTGGGATGTTATAAATATTTATAGGGGACTTAGTGTACTGACTGAGATCAGCTGTGAAGGTATCTATATCTATTAAGAGTAGTGTATTATAGATAACCTTACTTGCTACCACATATCTATATATCTCAGTCAGAATTATTCTGGAATAGTGTGATGACTACGTTATGTGTCTAGGGTATGTGTATGATGAAGTGTAAGTCACAACAACAGACAGATAAACAATTTAATTTAATCCACTACTCTTGACAACACTGTGACACTCACATACATATAACACTCTATGAGAATATCTTAAGGAGTCACTGATAACTTTTCAAATAACAATATGTATTCATGGTTATCATAAAGGTATATGTGTCCTGATTCAAATACAAAGGAACCAGGAATCACAATCAATTTTAATTACAAGTATATGTACAGACTTTATCAATATGAATATTGTAGTGACATATATTATTAAAATATCCTATGTGTGTCAGTTGTGTAGTGGTAATATGAGGTAATACTGGTTTTGTTTTGTTCAAGCTCTGTTGGTATTTGTCATCATGACTTCAATAGTTTGTCTTTTGGGACTAGTATTGGAAATGTTCTCAGTTCCTGATATTAAGACAATTAAATTCCCCTCTGAATGTTATTTTTACAAAGTCATTTCAAGATGAGGGGACATAATGTTGAGCTCAGCTGGCCAAATCAGCTTATCTTGCGTGATGGCGGCAGGAAAGGACTCCTCTGCTCGAATTCTCCCCTGGGCTCTGGAGACACCTCACTGATAGCTAAAAAGACCAAGGAGTATGCTGTCCGACTCTGGATTCAGCAAAGCTCTGACCAGGTGCTGCTCAGTACCATCAAGACCACGGTCCCTGAAAACAAGAAGGATGTACCTTCTACTTCATAACTAATTGATACTCTAGTTCTACACTGAGCACAATACAACACAAACATTGAGTTCAGAGCGTTAGGCCAACTGTCAGCTTCATCTGAAATACTTTATACCAGTATTTACCTCCTTAATGGTTACCACGCCTCTGCACTTCCAGCATTACTTCTGTCTAATCAATCATCCAGGTGTCAGTGTACTATTTGGCCATTCCATGCCGTTTTACTTCCCTCCGACACCCTCTGTTCAGGCTGGAGCATTATAGGCTTTATCTCCTGTTTGCCACTGAACTACACATATATATACAGGCATAAATTAACAATTTACATTCAATTTTCATTAAAAGATACTGAATGGTTCAAGCTTACCACAATTTCATGGAAATAAACACAGATACGTTGATTAGCAATGAATTCTGGCACAATTACTGGCACAAATTCCCATCTGCTTATGTTCCAGGCTTTTATTTAACACAAATATGAGCTGGCTTCAACGCACTGTTGCTTTATCAAGATTATTTGCACTAGTGGTCTCGAACTAACGCTCCTAAGTGAGTATATCAGCGAGTCTAGCCAATGAGGCCACGTTTCGACAAGTGTTTGAAAAAATGTTACCTTTTCACGTCTCCCCTAACAACGAAAGATAGTATTTATAGCCCGACCAATCGTGGTTAGTCTTTCATTTGTTGCGCTCCAATCAATTTGGAGTTTACATGGTAGGCTAATTCTGTAACGTAAGATTTTTTTCAAACACGTTATAAAAAAATTTTATGAGCAGAAATGATTCCATGCTGTCAGGCATCCCCACTATTTTATTTTGGGTATAATTTATTAATTCTTGGACTATTTGCGTAACGTTTTACATATTCTTTGTCAGCAAGCCCTAAGGAACCCAAATATCCAAATTTAAAAGAGCTACGTGGCTGCGTTCAAAATATGTATTTTCTACCTCCTGTTTCGAAGATGTGCTGTCTGGGTACTGTAATGTTTTCAAACGTAAACCCATCTATTGTTATCTTTTCTAATAAGAGTTTTTCAGGATTTATAAACCTAACTCTGGGATGGGTAATGTATTTTATCACTGTCCGTCTGAAAAAAAGTTAGTGCATGTAGTCTTACACGCGTGATAGTAGTAATTGTGTATCGCGCGACGCGGGTTGGGGGTGGCATTAATAGCGAGACGCGTGTTTAGTGTTCGGCTTTCTGCCTCTCCCTTCTCGCTATCCTTTAGTCCATCTGTCTTTTGTTTTTGGTAACATAGTGTAGAAAAAGACATGAATGGAATTTAAAATTTAGGTCAACTTGCATATTTCAAGGTTTTTCTTAGAAAGGCAGCACATTTTATTGTGTGTTTGGGAAACGCGTGTATGTTGCAGAAGGCCTTTAATATCAACGTGAAAGCGTTACAATTTGCCGACGAAGTAGAAAACAAGGGGAATTTCGAGTACCTTCTTTGTGACAGCACTGTTATTTACCATTGCTCTTTTCTTTATTAATTTTATTTGTTAGGCTTCATATTTACCTAATAATTTATATATGTGGATTAGAATATTCCACGACACCTCCCCTCTTAAAACAGACATTATATGTCAGTCCTTTATTCTATATTCACATAGAGAAATTTATTATTATTTCTGGGGTTTACGGTGATTCTCATCACACGGATGGCGGCTTAAAAAAATCCGCTCCCAAATTGGTTTTTCCAGATATATACTCAATGCTAAAATTATATGGAGCCAAAAGTAAAGACCATCGGAGTAACCTGGAGTTCTCATGCCTAGCCTGTGCTAGAAACGATAACGGTTTGTGGTCTCGGGGCTTTCTGTAGTTTCTCTAAATTCTTTGGGTCAGGGGTCATGTTTCCCTGATAAACTGTGTGTCCCAAAAATTCCAATTCTTTACATCCAACGCAACATTTGGTTGGTCGGGCTGTTAAATTTGCCTCCCTAAGTCGATCAAACAGCATGTTCAGAGAGTCAATGTGTTCCTCAAATGTTTCTGTTGCTATAAGGATATCATCCATAAAATTTGTTATACAGGGATTATTCAGAGGATCCAATAATTTTCTCATCATTCTAGAGAAGACACTAGGCGCATTCTTCAATCCAAATGGCAATCTATTGAACTCATAGTGTCCTTCTGAGGTACTAAAAGCTAGGTATGGTCTAACCTCAGGCTTTACTGGAATCTGATAGTATCCTTTACTCAGATCCACTTTTGAGAAATATTTAGCTTTATTTAGTCTGGCAAACAGCTGATTTGTATCCGGCAATGGATCCACCTGTCCTTCTGTAATAGCATTCAGTCTCCTGTAATCTATACAGAGTCTATGTTCTCCAGAGGGCTTCCGTAAGAGTACAACACCGGAACTATACGAAGACTCACTGTGCGAAATAATTCCTTCCTTCAATAGATAGTCTATCTCTTCCTTCAAAGCTTTCTCCTTAGCAAACGGAATCGAATATGGTTTCATACAGACAGGTGTGGAGTCTATTAGTTTCATATCATATTCCAATAGGTTTGTATGCCCTGGTCGGTCTGTTAACACCTCTGCATGATTATTTAGAACCTGTTGCACTCTCTCTTTCTGAGTTTTCGTTAAATGTGTACTGATTTTCACCTGTGCTGCTGTCTCACAGGGGTGTAATGGATATTCAAATGATGAAAGTGGTTCCTTTTTCATCTCCATGGCGATGGACAAGGTCAACAAGTGTGTCTCTTCCTGATGTTCTCTTTCCAAATATTTCTTCAGGAGATTCACATGATAGATTTTTTCTTTCCCCTTCTTATCTATCTTATAATTTGTTCTAGACACCTTCTCTAGAACTGTATATGGACCCTGCCATCCAATTTGTAACTTATTCTGACTCCTGGGCAAAAGAAGCAGTACCTTCTCTCCCACAGCCAGATCTCTGTCTTTCTCCTTCCTGTTATAATAGGCAGCATGTTTCTTCCTGGCTTGTTTCAAATTTTCATTGGCAAGTTTCCAGCCAGTTTTTAACCGAGTGGTCAGCTCATTCACATATTGGTATGAAGATGTAATGTTTTCCTCTGCCTTTTCATCAGTCCACGTTCTTAACATAGCTTCGAGTGGACCTTTAATTGTGTGGACCTTTTTGTCCATGCACCGGTATGGTCTCTTCCACTCGAAGCTTTATAGTGATGATTTTTCCTCCCAGAATTATCATTCACAAAACGACCGCTACCAATTTTTCTTTTGGGGCTTTCTCCCCACTTAAAATTCTTGATGAGAGATTTCCTCTCTACATCTTCTTCCTCCAGTTTGTTTAAGTCCGATTGAGGGATTGTCGGCTTATCCTGGGGTAAGACATCTCTTTGCACTCTCCGCATAGTGGCCATTGTAAAACAGTTAAGTGAAGCTTGTCCGTGAAAAGGGGCTTCCCATTCCATTTGGTCCACTTTATCAAATCTATTTTTCTTTTTATTATCAGGCCTAATTTTGCCCCGGGGCGTGTCCAGGTCCTGATCCATGTTCCCACTTGTGGGTGTTCCCTCATGTGCTATGCTACACCTTTCTACAAAATTCTCAATGTCCCATCTTGCTTTGGGCCAATAATAATTGTGAGCCACCTTTTGAATGATGGTACCTATCTTCTCATGGTCCCCATCTGGTTTCACATGTAGGCTCCTTATTAAGTCTGCCCTATATCTTTTTGGAAGAACCAGCTGTCCGTGACCTTTGGATCTAGCTCCAGTCTTCCTATACATCAACTTGTTTTTCATGTAAAAAATCTCCCTTGCCTGGAGTTGTATGACAAGTTGACAATTTCCTGAAACAAGGCTTGAGTGTTTTATCCCCAGCCTGTGCCTTCCTCATCTCTTCTGGAGTGGTATCTAACATAATATCCTCCTCCTGTCTTGAGGTCGACCTGACCTGAAGGGTTGCCATATACACAGGTTTCCTTCTGCAACGGTCAGTGTCATGATTGTCCATCTGACAATTCTTACACCACCTTTTTCCTTGGTTGAAAGATTTTCTTTCATTATATTTCCTTTCATCGAATTGTGGGAATTTATTTTTATTGTCATACCGTGGCCTATCAAATTGGTGCTTACCTTTATTTTGATCCCTAGGATCAAATTTATTAAAGTTCTGTGGTGCCCTAAAGTTATCCACTTGTTTCTTTTTATTACCTGTTACCTCTGCTTGAGCTGCTTGATACCTTTCAGCAACATTTAGCAACTCATCCAGCCTCTCTGCACCTTGTTCCATGAGAAACTTTCTCAGGTCTGGAGCCATGGACTCTCTTAGTTGCTCTATAAGGACCATTTCCTTAAGATCTTGGGTTTTCCCCAGAGAAGTCCATTTCTCCAAGTATGTCTCTATTCGTGCAGAGAACTGGTGATAGGTTTCACCTGACAGTAGTTTAGCATTCCTAAATTTTTTCCTATAAAATTCTGCATTCTTTTCATACCTTAACAAAAGAGCCTGCTTTAGCATGTCATAATTTTCCTGATCACCTCTGCTCATTTTTGCAAAAACTTCATAAGCTGCCCCACGAAGTCCCTGAGATAACTTTAAGCTCCACCTTTCTCTCTCTAACCCATATGTGGTAGCTAATAGTTCATACCTATTTATATAGCTCTCAATATCATCGTCTTTCTCAACAAAATGATCTAAATGAAAATTCATAGCTGAGGTTGAGGCTCCTTGGCTAGCAGTGGCATCAGAGGCAAAGGGACTGGCACCATTTTCAGGAGCATGGCCCTGAAACTCCAACTCCCTTAGTCGTAACTCATGTTCCCTTTGTAATCTCTTCTCCTCCTTTTCTGCTTCCCTTTCTGCAGCTAATCTCTTCTCTTCTCTTTCTACAGCTAATTTTTTCTCTTCTCTTTCTACAGCTAATTTCTTCTCTTCTCTTTCTGCAGCCTGTCTTCTTTCCTCGGCTTCCCTTTCTGCAGCTAATCTTTTGTCTTCTCTTTCTGCTTCCAATTTCTTCGCCTCAGCCTCAATCTGCAACCTCTTAATTTCAGCCTCAGCTTGCAACCTCTTAGTCTCAGCCTCTAACTTTCTTTCGGCCTCTTTTTCTAATCTTCTTTCTTCGCGTTCAATAAATTTGTCACATTCCGTAGTGACATAGGCAACCATAACTTGCCCATCTAATCCTAACTCTTTTGCAGTCTGTACAGCAGCAGATCGAAACTTGGCCAGGTCCGCCATTGTCTATCAGGTAAATTTCTACAATGTCTAACCAACAATTTAATCTCTAAATATATCTAATGGACAACACAGGCACCGTGAGCTCAACCTTATTTAATTCCACCCAAGGATACCTTTTAATTCTTATATTCCCTGAAGTGAATTACCCCCAATATTTTTAATAGGTAAAGATTCAAAATCCCAAGAGCGAGACCCCAATATATGTGGTGAAGTGGGATGTTATAAATATTTATAGGGGACTTAGTGTACTGACTGAGATCAGCTGTGAAGGTATCTATATCTATTAAGAGTAGTGTATTATAGATAACCTTACTTGCTACCACATATCTATATATCTCAGTCAGAATTATTCTGGAATAGTGTGATGACTACGTTATGTGTCTAGGGTATGTGTATGATGAAGTGTAAGTCACAACAACAGACAGATAAACAATTTAATTTAATCCACTACTCTTGACAACACTGTGACACTCACATACATATAACACTCTATGAGAATATCTTAAGGAGTCACTGATAACTTTTCAAATAACAATATGTATTCATGGTTATCATAAAGGTATATGTGTCCTGATTCAAATACAAAGGAACCAGGAATCACAATCAATTTTAATTACAAGTATATGTACAGACTTTATCAATATGAATATTGTAGTGACATATATTATTAAAATATCCTATGTGTGTCAGTTGTGTAGTGGTAATATGAGGTAATACTGGTTTTGTTTTGTTCAAGCTCTGTTGGTATTTGTCATCATGACTTCAATAGTTTGTCTTTTGGGACTAGTATTGGAAATGTTCTCAGTTCCTGATATTAAGACAATTAAATTCCCCTCTGAATGTTATTTTTACAAAGTCATTTCAAGATGAGGGGACATAATGTTGAGCTCAGCTGGCCAAATCAGCTTATCTTGCGTGATGGCGGCAGGAAAGGACTCCTCTGCTCGAATTCTCCCCTGGGCTCTGGAGACACCTCACTGATAGCTAAAAAGACCAAGGAGTATGCTGTCCGACTCTGGATTCAGCAAAGCTCTGACCAGGTGCTGCTCAGTACCATCAAGACCACGGTCCCTGAAAACAAGAAGGATGTACCTTCTACTTCATAACTAATTGATACTCTAGTTCTACACTGAGCACAATACAACACAAACATTGAGTTCAGAGCGTTAGGCCAACTGTCAGCTTCATCTGAAATACTTTATACCAGTATTTACCTCCTTAATGGTTACCACGCCTCTGCACTTCCAGCATTACTTCTGTCTAATCAATCATCCAGGTGTCAGTGTACTATTTGGCCATTCCATGCCGTTTTACTTCCCTCCGACACCCTCTGTTCAGGCTGGAGCATTATAGGCTTTATCTCCTGTTTGCCACTGAACTACACATATATATACAGGCATAAATTAACAATTTACATTCAATTTTCATTAAAAGATACTGAATGGTTCAAGCTTACCACAATTTCATGGAAATAAACACAGATACGTTGATTAGCAATGAATTCTGGCACAATTACTGGCACAAATTCCCATCTGCTTATGTTCCAGGCTTTTATTAAACACAAATATGAGCTGGCTTCAACGCACTGTTGCTTTATCAAGATTATTTGCACTAGTGGTCTCGAACTAACGCTCCTAAGTGAGTATATCAGCGAGTCTAGCCAATGAGGCCACGTTTCGACAAGTGTTTGAAAAAATGTTACCTTTTCACGTCTCCCCTAACAACGAAAGATAGTATTTATAGCCCGACCAATCGTGGTTAGTCTTTCATTTGTTGCGCTCCAATCAATTTGGAGTTTACATGGTAGGCTAATTCTGTAACGTAAGATTTTTTTCAAACACGTTATAAAAAAATTTTATGAGCAGAAATGATTCCATGCTGTCAGGCATCCCCACTATTTTATTTTGGGTATAATTTATTAATTCCTGGACTATTTGCGTAACGTTTTACATATTCTTTGTCAGCAAGCCCTAAGGAACCCAAATATCCAAATTTAAAAGAGCTACGTGGCTGCGTTCAAAATATGTATTTTCTACCTCCTGTTTCGAAGATGTGCTGTCTGGGTACTGTAATGTTTTCAAACGTAAACCCATCTATTGTTATCTTTTCTAATAAGAGTTTTTCAGGATTTATAAACCTAACTCTGGGCGCGACGCGGGTTGGGGGTGGCATTAATAGCGAGACGCGTGTTTAGTGTTCGGCTTTCTGCCTCTCCCTTCTCGCTATCCTTTAGTCCATCTGTCTTTTGTTTTTGGTAACATAGTGTAGAAAAAGACATGAATGGAATTTAAAATTTAGGTCAACTTGCATATTTCAAGGTTTTTCTTAGAAAGGCAGCACATTTTATTGTGTGTTTGGGAAACGCGTGTATGTTGCAGAAGGCCTTTAATATCAACGTGAAAGCGTTACAATTTGCCGACGAAGTAGAAAACAAGGGGAATTTCGAGTACCTTCTTTGTGACAGCACTGTTATTTACCATTGCTCTTTTCTTTATTAATTTTATTTGTTAGGCTTCATATTTACCTAATAATTTATATATGTGGATTAGAATATTCCACGACATATATATATATATATATATATATATATATATATATATATATATATATATATATATATATATATATATATATATATATATATATATATATATATATATATATATATATATGAGTGCGTTTTTATTCAAATCTACACACAAACACGAAGACCAGCCAGAACGATAGACTAGAGAAGAGAAAGCTGCCAAGACTGATTCCTGCTTACATGCATGCCGGGCAGACTTGTTTCACTAAGTCGAGTCAAAATCTGGCTTGTATTAATCTTAGAGGGTATGTAAACTTACTATAAATAATTGTGGAACAAATATCATTATTAGGAGTTTGGTTTTAAAATGACTATATCATGTATAATGATTGTATTTTATAGTATCATGTATAATGATTGTATTTCCTGGTATGATTGCTGAAGAAGAAAACCAACTGAGTATAACCTAACAGTCCTTGTTAGGACTACAACAATATTGTTACGATATATTTTACCAGCCAGTATAGCACTTATCAGAGATGGCCTGGTATATTATAAGTGGAAGGAAACGGTTGCATAATACCTAGGTGTACACATTATTGGATGTATTCATGTATTGAATTATTATAAAGAATGTTTTGCAAGTAGACACCTGTCTTGTCTCGCTATTGCTAAATCATACTGATCCATGTTGTCATTCATCCTACATGCAGACACCTGAGACACGCTCATATACACTAGAGATAGGTGGGCTTGATGACAGAAATTAGCCCCTATTTATCCTTGTTACAGGTTTATTCGTATCTAAGGTCGTATGTTCAAGTCAATCATGCTGCCTGGAACTTCGCAGGAGCATAGTGGTTGTATCGGAGCTACATCCTTAGTCCCCCTCAGTCTTGGGGAACTAAATTAACGATCATCAGCGAAGAAGTGTTGTGTGCATCAATTAAGAAGGACATAACTGTTTTAAGAGATGAGTACATATTAGTACCATTTCCGTCGGCAAGTGTGAGCAATTAACTGTCCATGAAGAAAAAGTGATTTAGCGTAGTCAGAGACAAGATTAACAGCACAGCGGATATAATTTTTTTCCTATAATTGGAAGATGGAATGCAATGGATTTGTAAGTTTACAAATTATATATATATATCTATATATATATATATATATATATATATATATATATATATATATATATATATATATATATATATATATATATATATATATATATATATATATATATATATATATATATATATAATTTGTAAACTTACAAATCCATTGCATTCCATCTTCCAACATCCACCCTTCAGCACGAGAGTAGATTGTGTATATACTTAAGAAATAAGGAAATTGTATTTGAACGACTTGTCAAGTTTATAATTGTTAAGTGAAATCTGTTTCCTTGTTTTAATATCACAGTTAGTTACCCAGCGGGGTGGCATTTTATGACTGTCTCCACTCTACGAATTTTTTCGAGATCAGATCATTCACAGCCGTAACTAAGTTGTGATGCCAGCAGTTCTCTCATACACTGGGACTTCACCATTTTCCTGCAGACATTCTATTTCTGTATTGTCAGTACTATACTGATCATTTATACAATAAAAACCTCACGCTACAGTGTACATATTTTTAAATTTCACCAACCTTCAGTTTCTCTGCTCTAAAATGGTATAGGTTTTATGTGTCAAAATATTCATATCAACAGCATTTCAACTACGTACAATTTTACGAAATTTCTAAAGAGAAATGTATGCATATGACATACTGTCTGTAGTGTAGCAGTTGTCTTGTGCATCTCGGAGAAGTACACGGCAATGAAGTTATTAATAGTAACATGTACTGTCAGACGTGTAATTGATTCATTGTGCAACTTTCGTCGACAATTCTTCTTCTTCGTTCGCTTTCAAATAACCACATAAAGCAGAAAATCCGTCTCAGGCTTCTGTCATCTCCGCTCAGTTTTTCCCTCATGGAGCCGAGTCTTGGAGGACTTGTACCACAGTTTTTCCCTCATGGAGCCGAGTCTTGGAGGACTTGTGCCACTGTTTTTTTGCCCTGGCCACAACGACACGAGTTCACATGACTTGTTTATTTGGCAGAGGTAAAACATAAATTTAATTGTGTGTTAGATGGTAGAAAAGCATAAGGATTGATTGACAGAAATAATAAAAACTGCCATTAAAAAATGGTACTATACGGCACGCTGGAGCAGAGACTCCGACGCCTAGCTGAGCCACAATTGGATGAGGTCCAGTACGGATTCCGAGCAAACCGAAGTACTCAGGGCCTGATCTTCACACTCAGACAGCTGAGTGAAAAGGCCCTTGAGTATAGGAGAGAGATCCGTCTTTGTTTCATAGATCTGGAGAGGGCGTTTGACAGGGTCCCTTGGAGCGAACTTTGGGACTGTTTGGCGGGGAAGAATATTCCAGCACCTCTGATTCGTGGTATACAGAGCTTCTGCAAGTCTTGCGGAGATTGACCATGGGAGTTCAGGACCACCACTGGTGTAAGACGGGGTGATATCCTATCACCTTGCCTCTTCATACTCCTTATGGACGATGTCATCAAGGCATGTAGGGAGAGAACAAGAAAGTATTCAGTGGGGTACTGGAAGATGAGACGGGTCTGTATTTCGGAGCTGGCATTTGCTGATGATGTTGCCCTGGTTGCTGAATCGGAGGCACGTCTCCGGTCCGGCCTGCGGGTCTGGAGGGGGGGGGGGGGGGGGGGGGGGGGGGGGGGGGGGGCATGGGCGGCTCTAAAACAAAATCCATGGTGATATCACGAGAAGAAAGAAGACATCAGATTAAGCTGGGAGAACAGGTCCTGGAGCAGGTCGACCACTTTGAATACCTCGGAGCTATTATAGACCGAAAGGGAGGCATCGAAGAAGAGTTGGCCACTCGAAAAGCAGTAGCTGGGAGACTTTTTCAGGCCATAGATCGAGGATTCCTCGGCAGGAGAGAGGTTGGTGGGAGGACGAAGCTGGCTGTATACCGCTCCACCTATGTCCCAGTCTTGACATATGGATGCGAGTCATTTGCAATGGCTACAACCCATAAAAGCCAGATCCAAACCTCAGAAATGAGGTATCTGAGGAAGGTGGTTGAAGTGACAAGAAGAGACATGGTACGCAACCAGACGATACGTCAGGGCCTAGAATGCCGCCCCCTACAGACCCAAGTAGAACAGTCCCAACTAAGATGGTTTGGCCATGTCTGCAGAATGGGAGAGGATCGGCTACCACGACAAGCATGGGAAACAAAGAGCCAAGGATCCAGACCCCGAGGGCGACCCAGAGTCCGCTGGGAGGACAACGTTAGACAATCTTTGAAGGACCGAGGACTGGAATGGAACCAGGCCAGGAGGAAGACAGCCGATAGAATAGTCTGGCGCTCTCTCTTCCAAACCTCTACACCTCACGGTAGAAGGGGAACGACTAAGTAAGTAAGTAAGTACTATACGGCACGAAAACGAATTCGAAAAACAAAAACTCCCAACTGGGTCCCCAACACATTAATTTTGAAAGTTAATTTACTGTTAACGGTAAATTCATACCAAACAACCTGGCATACACTTTAACTTTGTATAGTAAATGACACGTATCTTCAGCAGTTGTCGGCCGTTTAGATGATGTAGAATTTGTAGATAGTCATAAATGTAAACACATAGGGGTCGGAGTGGCCAAGAGGTATGGTTTCCGCCTCGAATTCTTAAGGTACAGGGTTTGCTTCCCAGTACAGGGAATGTAATTTATAGAAATTGTTTTAGAACCAGTGGTTTGTCACTGATGTCATACTTCTCCCTGATCTCGTGAGTAGTGAGATCGGATGTATAGTCTTCCCTGATAAGGGCGACAAATTAGGAGGTCCCGTGTGCAAGTTGCGTACGTTAAAAATCTTTCGGCAGTTGGAAATCGTAAATAGTAGGCCATAAGGCCGCTGCCCTGGCAACATTTACAAGATTAGGAAACTTACCCGCCACAAAAGTATTTATAAACTGTGTAATTCCTGAATACACACATTGGGATCCTCGCCGGTGCTACGGAGTTCGTGCACTGTGCTGAGGTCCTCCGTGTGTGATCTAAGGGAGGAGATAGGAGCACTGATGGTGTTGTCCGAGCGTGATGAAGATGGTCATTAGAACCAAGTCTAAACACATGTATTATCATGTTTGCACATGTAAATGCCGCATTGTCAGTGAACACGCAAAAAAGGACATTCTATTTACTTTTCTGAGGCCTCAATTATAAGACCAGGACTTTATCTGTCACAGTTTTGAAACATACCGATAGCCAGGAGATAGAAAATCGCGTTTCGCATTCAGTTATTTATTAAGAAGAAAATCATACATTTTTTTTTTTTTTTTTTTTGGCTGAGTTTCTTAACCAGCCATGCCACCTCGTTTATTGAAGCTAGAAGTTGGTGTCTTAATCCTATTGCTGAGAAATTTGGATCATAGCGAAGGACTGTTGAGTAGACATTATTCTGACAACTCCTGCCACGTGACTGGTACCAAACTGTGTCGGCTACTGCCGTTCCTTACGACCTACCGGCTGCATGGAGAAAGAGGACATGTTGAATAGCAACGGCTTGGTCTCCATATAACTGTGCCCAAGCTCGCGTCCCCAGGTGGACAATGCAGCTTTACCCTATAAGTGTCGGCACAACACGGTAAGTAGCAATTACCGGTTATGAACGTCTTGCCCAATTGGCGTATGGCATGACGCCAGGGGCTAAGAAGCTCGTATGACAAGCAGAAAAGAAAAAAACACGCCGGAAGGTATACCAACAAGACAACACACAGCTGAGGGATATCACCTCAGTGACGCATTCCTATAGTCAATTATGACTGAAGAGGGTTACTACTACTACTACTATTACTACTACTACTACTACTACTACTACTACTACTGCCACTCCTACTACTACTGCTACTAAAACTACTACTCTATCACTACTACTAAACCTACTACTACTAAAACTACTACTACTACTATAACTACTCTACTACTACTAAAACTACTACTACTACTACTTCTACTAAAACTACTACTACTAAAACTACTACTACTACTAAAACTACTACTACTACTACTAAAACTACTACTAATACTAAAGCTACTACTACTACTGCTGGTACTACAAAAACTACTACTACTACTAATACTACTATAGTTTTTTAATCAATGGAAAAAAAACAGCCTGACAATAATGAGGCCAGCACGAAATCCCAACCACTAGTTTATGATATACCGTACTATTAACCAAAATCCCAACCACTAGTTTATGATATACCGGACTATTAACCAAATTATTTTCCTTTGTGCTCCTTACGGAGCATGGCGCTACTCTACATCTAGTCTCCATAGGAAGCCTGCACACAGCAGCGGCGGTTTATGTGGACATTTGTTTTACATGATGAGGTTACAGCCTCACGCACAAACTCACGGGGGTTACAGCCTCACGCACAAATACATGATGAGGTTACAGCCTCACACACAAACTCATGAGGTTACAGCCTCATGCACAAACTCATGAAATAACAGTCTCACGCACAAATACATGATGAGGTTACAGCCTCACGCACAAACTCATGAGGTTACAGCCTCACGCACAAACGCATGAGGTTACAGCCTCACGCACAAACTCATGAGGTTACAGCCTCACGCACAAACTCATGAGGTTACAGCCTCACGCATAAACTCACGAGGTTACAGCCTCACGCACAAACTCATGAGGTTACAGCCTCACGCACAAACTCATGAGGTTACAGCCTCACTCACAAATACATGATGAGGTTACAGACTCACGGACAAATACATGATGAGGTTACAGCCTCACGCACAAACTCATGAGGTTACAGCCTCACGCACAAACTCATGAGGTTACAGCCTCACACACAAACTCATGAGGTTACAGCCTCACGCACAAACTCATGAGGTTACAGCCTCACGCACAAATACATGATGAGGTTACAGCCTCACGCACAAATACATGATGAGGTTACAGCCTCACGCACAAATACATGATGAGGTTACAGCCTCACGCACAAACTCATGAAGTTACAGCCTCACGTACAAACTCATGAGGTTACAGCCTCACGCACAAACTCATGAGGTTACAGCCTCACGCACAAATACATGATGAGGTTACAGCCTCACGCACAAATACATGATGAGGTTACAGCCTCACGCACAAATACATGATGAGGTTACAGCCTCAAGCACAAATACATGATGAGGTTACAGCCTCAAGCACAAATACATGATGAGGTTACAGCCTAACGCACAAATACATGATGAGGTTACAGCCTCACGCACAAACTCATGAGGTTACAACCTCACGCACAAACTCATGAGGTTACAGCCTCACGCACAAATACATGATGAGGTTACAGCCTCGCGCACAAATACATGATGAGGTTACAGCCTCACGCACAAACTCATGAGGTTACAGCCTCACGCACAAACTCATGAGGTTACAGCCTCACGCACAAATACATGATGAGGTTACAGCCTCACGCACAAATACATGATGAGGTTACAGCCTCACGCACAAATACATGATGAGGTTACAGCCTCACGCACAAATACATGATGAGGTTACAGCCTCACGCACAAATACATGATGAGGTTACAGCCTCACGCACAAACTCATGAGGTTACAGCCTCACGCACAAACTCATGAGGTTACAGTCTCACGCACAAATACATGATGAGGTTACAGCCTCGCGCACAAACTCATTAGGTTACAGCCTCACGCACCAACTCATGAGGTTACAGCCTCACGCACAAACTCATGAGGTTACAGCCTCACGCACAAATACATGATGAGGTTACAGCCTCACGCACAAATACATGATGAGGTTACAGCCTCACGCACAAACTCATGAGGTTACAGCCTCACGCACAAACTCATGAGGTTGCAGCCTCACGCACAAACTCATGAGGTTACAGCCTCACGCACAAACTCATGAGGTTACAGCCTCACGCACAAATACATGATGAGGTTACAGCCTCACGCACAAATACATGATGAGGTTACAGCCTCACGCACAAATACATGATTAGGTTACAGCCTCACGCACAAACTCATGATTAGGTTACAGCCTCACGCACAAACTCATGAGGTTACAGCCTCACGCACAAATACATGATGAGGTTACAGCCTCACGCACAAATACATGATGAGGTTACAGCCTCACGCACAAATACATGATGAGGTTACAGCCTCACGCACAAACTCATGAGGTTACAGCCTCACGCACAAACGCAAGATGGTTACAGCCTCACGCACAAATACATGATGAGGTTACAGCCTCACGCACAAATACATGATGAGGTTACAGCCTCACGCACAAACTCATATTAGTCGCCTTGTTGTTCTTTCTTTGTCTCTTCATAGACCGCTGGCAACTACACCAGGTTATTTACCAAATGGCTACTAAATATCGTTAAGCTGTCGTATCCTGTGACAACATGACATAGCGGTCAGATAAGACAGTTTATTCATAACCTGTGCTTCCATCCTCTGTCGCGTGGAGGAGTGACTGGGATTTTTCCATTCATCAAGTCCCATTTCTTACGCCAACACCCTTTTTTGTGTTCGACTTTTTTTATGTTGTTAGAATTGCTTTCCCACATTTATAAAGAAAACATTTAAAACACGAAAAAAAAAAAAAACGGCAGTCTTGTTGGGACGCCACCCACTTGGACAGTTCTTGCATGTCAGAAAATTTGACCACCTGCATCGTCAAATTAATTTTTGCTCGTACGGCAGAAAAATCGTTTAGGTAATGCAGTGATATGGAGGGAGAAACTTGCTCGAGTCAAATCGGCTGTAATCGGTGATTTCACGATCTGCTCCACAATTTACGAATTAAAAGTACGGAAACCAATTTAACCATTGTATATATTTTTTTAATTTTTCTAATCTGCTTAGTCTTTCTTCACTTTTCAGATCATTGAGTATAAGATTTCGGCCAGATCAACCGGTTCTAGCCAGTCTGTTCCTGTTCTAACCAGTGTGTTTCAGTTCTGCCCGTATCTTATTTATCCTTTTGTTTTAGACCCCTGATCTTCCCTGCAGGTTGTTTATGTTCTTGCTGTACTTTTACCCTGATGGTTCCAAGAGAACAGCGGCCCTGTGGTGCTATCAGAATACTGTCTCAGAGTATATCTTATCTACTTCCAGCCTTTTTCCCCCACGTTTTGTTTCACTGATATTTGTCTAGGTCTTTTAGTCACAAATTAATTGAATTGCCACATCATTTTTGTTCTTTGTTCTTCCTAAACGCTCGTTCATGAATGCCGTGGTTTTTTTTATTTGTTCTCCTTCATTTTTTTATGTTTGTCCAATATCATCCATCCAATACCATAATTCCTGCCGTAAGGTACTTCGGTCGGTCGGTCGTTCGGTCGGTCAGTCACATTTTGCACACCTTCATTTGCGCACTTTTTCTATTTTCGAGAGAGTACATTAACTTTCAACTACAGCTAAGGGGGTGCAACTGTGGTTGAAAGTTAGACAATAATTGTATTGTTTCCCCTTATATGTACTCTTCCGAAAACAGAAAAGTGTGACGGTGTGCATTAAATCAACAGACAATCAAGATACTCTTCTGTCCATTTTCATTTGGGAAACGTATTTAACTCATCATTTTTCTTAAAAATAAACTTAAAATTAAGTTTTTTATTGTTTATTCAAGACAAAATTTTAATTTAAAGAATGGCAGATTTATTATAATGGATCAAAATGATAAGATGGTTAAAAGGAAGAGATGATCGCGTCATTCACAGCGAGCAAACAGTTTGATTATGGAAAGAAGCCAACAACTTGAACTGGAGACAGGAAGGTGCGAATATGCAGATTAAATCAACAGACAATCAAGATACTCTTCTGTCCAGTTTCATTCTGGAAACGGATTTAACTCATCATTTTTCTTAAAAATGTAAGTTTTTGGATTGTTTTTTCAAGACAAAATTTTAATTTAAAGTATTGCAGACTTATTATTATGGATCAAAATGATAAGATGGCTAAAAGGAAGAGACGATCGCCTCATTCACACCTAGCAAGCGAGACTATAGAAGAAGCAGCAATGTAATGCGTGTAACAGAAACAACACACTATAATTAAAAACCTGGCAATTTTGGCGGGTTGTTGCTAGTATGTAACATATTTAAGGTCAGTAAGCTTATTTTTGTATGTAAATTGTCCTGTTTGGTTTCCATATTTTTCTTTACGTAAATATCACCTCTTTTGCCTTCTAAGTCTGACATTTTGTCCGTCCCTCGCCATCATAGTCAATATCTTTCAGATCCCCCTTGAGCACATGTCCTCAACACAAATAAGCCAAGCCCTCCTGTCTTGTGTCGTTGACTCATGTCATGTCCGTGTCTCTTTATCTCTTTCGTTGTTGTCTCCAATTCTCTTTATCTCTTTCGTTGTTGTCTCCAATTTTCTTTATCTCTTTCGTTGTTGTCTCCAATTTTCTTTATCTCTTTCGTTGTTGTCTCCAATTCTCTTTATCTCTTTCGTTGTTGTCTCCAATTCTCTTTATCTCTTTCGTTGTTGTCTCCAATTCTCTTCTCCATCTAGTTTTTAGTCTCCCTCTATTTCTCGTGTGGTTAGAGCGCTGGTCTCTCGCTGGGTTAGGTTGCCGGGTACGATTCACGGTATTTTCATGCCCCAGTCTACCCAGCAAGTAAATGGGTACTTGACTTTGCTCTTGAGTTAGGGAAGGAAAAGTCAGCGAGGACGGGAGCTGGTGACCCCCACCTCTCGATACTAGACCTAGTATAGTGAAGTCTCTAACACTTCATTCTGCTACGGCAGTATCTGTTAACCTATTTCTCTTACCCTGGGAGAACCCAGAAATTGTTTGTTACTGTAATAGTAAATATATCGCACAGCTTTGTTGTTTTAGACTTTTATAATTAATAGAAATGCCGTGATATATAATAGACACGTTAGATGTAGGCGTTTTCCAAGCTAAGAATAAATGTTCAGTTCATATTGAATTTACTGCATATGGTTTTTCTTGAACGCACGATGTTCTTAAACTGAAGCAAGTTACTTTGTTCACGAGTGACATTAAATTATCATGGTGATAGGACTTAACAGCAGCTTGGCTTGAACGTTCCAAGGGAAAAGACAGTTTTATGAGAATAAAATGTTTTGAACCAGAATTAAGTTGAGCTGGGGGAAACCCTAACTCAGGATGTCGACTCATACACAAATCTTGACAAATATATTGGAAAAGTCTGACGGACGTGGTTTGGTAGTCACGTCTTTTCCATTTCGGAAATTTTCAATGATGAATATTTTATAGTTTTTAAAACGGAGTAGTTAATCTACCACTGAAGACAAATACGATTCTGGTAACGTACAAGTTTTAGTGCAATAAGAAATCAGCATTTACTAATAACAAGAATACAGGTTTGGAGTATTTTGTACGCTTCAGTTTTATTCTCAAAACTCAGCAGCTACCTGGTCTTATATATTAAGGTAAAAAAATGAAAAGGTAAAAGGTAAACGTAGTCCCATAGCATATGCTGCTGTAGGGTAGTGAAGTGTTAGAGACTTCACTTACTAGGTCCAGCATCGAGAGGTGGGGTGACAAGTTCCCTTCCTCACTGCCTTTTCCTTCCCTAACTCAAAGAGAAGAGTCAGGTACTCATTTACAGCTGGGTAGACTGGAGCGTATCAGTATTGTGATTTGAACCCAGCACCTTTGCCCCGAGAGGCCAGCGCTTAGGTATAGGTAGTCATGTAGCAGTAACTGCCGTATGGGAGTAAAGTGTTAGAGACTTTACCTCACTAGGTCCAGTTTTTTGTGAGTTGGGGATGACTATTTCCCTTCCTAGCTGCCTTTACCTTCCTGAATTCAAGAACAGAGTTTGGTACCAATCTACAGCTGGGTAGACTGGAGCATGACGCTACCATGTTTTGATTCCCTAATCCGGTAACTATGCCGCAATAGGAAATCGCTCTAACCGGTTAGTCAAGCAACCTCTTCAGTCTCACATAGTGATGTTTTTTTAAAATACGTTAACATATTTTTCTATAACCTCCACAGATACCTTCCTTTTTTCGCAGACTGAAGTTCTTAATAAAACTAAGTAAATAACTTAATTAGCTGCACATCACAGTTAAAAGCTGGTAGCGAGAATTTTCTTCGTCCCATAAGGTTTTGCAAAAAGTCAATGTGTTTGTTAGGCGGTGAAGAGCGATACTTTGTTCTAATAACGTTCATAGTCCAAAAACGCAGACTCTACTTACTGATAATAATTTTATCAAAAATATTATACCTTTAAAAACAAATGGTTCAATTAAAGAATTACAAAAGATTAGAACACTTTTATATATCAGGAGGTTCAAATAAATTATATCCACCAGAGGACAGCAACCTTTTGAGTTGTATCAAAAACAAAAACAAAGCAACAAATTATATGTGCCATCTTTTGCTGTTATATCTCTCCTATTTAAAAAAAAAAAAATCCTAATGTTAATGACAACCCTTACTGGGTTAGGTCAAATCATGTGCGTAATTATCTCTTGTGATATTGCTCACAATATTGTCATAGCCTATTCCACAAAAACGGTAACGCTAAATGTAGTCCCATAGTAGATACTGCCATAGGGGAGGGAAATGTTAGAGACTTCACTATGCTAGGTCCCGCATCGGGAGGTGGGGATGACCATGTCCCTTCATCACTGCCGTTTCCTTCCCTAACTCATGCCTTAAGTACACATTTACATGCTGGGTAGACTGGAACGTGACCCTACCGTGTTTCTAACCCAACATCTTTGCCGCGAGAGGCCAGCGCTCTAGCCACTCTGCCCATCGGACGTTCATTATCCCACAAATGGTGCTTTAAAAGTCTGTACGAAAATTATTTGTAAGTTTACGTTCAAGATGTGTTTTTATGTTATTTAAATTCCAGTTGTGCAGTCTACGGTCTTTGACGCCGAAAGCAAGAGAGAGAGAGAGAGAGAGAGAGAGAGAGAGAGAGAGAGAGAGAGAGAGAGAGAGAGAGAGAGAGAGAGAGAGAGAGAGAGAGAGAGAGAGAGAGAGAGAGAAGATTATGAACATGACTCATTTGGAACACCGTAGCCTGTTCAAGAGGACTGTGACAACGCTGAAAGTGGCCCCAAGTTTCTTCTATTTCTCTTAGCCCCCCTACTCATTTTAGATAAACACAACTCAGTGAGTTCGTCACTTACGTATGACCCACTTCCGGGAAGCTGGCTCCTGATTGGTTCAATATTTCTGCCCGTCAACAGAAATTCTAAAGATGCTCCACCCATGTACTATAAGTTTCCGCGCTGAATCCTTGAAAATTCATTCAAACTTTGGTTGGATACAGAAACAACTGTAATAGCGGCAAGTGCTTCATTGTGTCTCCCGAACTTCATTTCTCCATTAATACACTGACGTTGTGAAGACGGTTGTACCTTTTAAGAGGATTTCATCACCACGGAGATTCTTCTCCAGTTAGGGAAAACTTTATCAAGTTCTAAGGTGCGTATTATTTTTACAACTTGTAATTAAGCCTCTGTTTCGCGCAATCAGCTTTTTTTTTCTCCGTGAGATAAATTAGCGTTCTGCGGACTTATTTCTTGATATGTATGTACGAATGTAAGTTTTTGTGTGTGTTTTTTGTTGTTGTAAATAAACGGCTGTAACCTTCCTTTGCTTCTGTCTTTATGTCTTTGCCTACAGCTTTTGTTTAGGTTTAACACAAAATGTTATGAGTAAGTAGGGAGATGCGGTTTATTTGAGTTGAAGATTCTTATTTCTATGTTGTGCTTAGTTTCCTTTGATTTCCATATATTTTCAAAACACCTTTGTCTTTATCTTTGTATTTGCAGCAGTCCTCATTATGTTTGTCTTCACATTTGTACGAGACTTAAAAGTCATTGTTTCCTTTTTTTAGGAAGAGGAAAAAGAAAGCGAAGATAATGTATTTTTTCCCCTTGAAAATAAAGTATATTTTCCTGAAAGCTTCTTTATAATTCCTTGTTGCATATTATTTCTTTATTCATTTAATTCGCGCATTCACTTTCTGTACTCGGGTGTCTCTGGCTCATTATTTTTCCTACATTAGTTCGCATTCTGTTATGGTTTCTATTATTTTGTTGTTTTTTTCTCATAAGGCGTGTTTTCTGACACCTTCTTTCACATTGTCTTAATTGCCGCGTCTGTGATTTGTTGGAGTGGCTAGGCACGGCTTGCTGATAACTTTCAAACTTTAATCTCCTTGTCTTGTTTTTTTCTTAGACTTGTTCATAATATTCATCCAATTTTTCTGTTTAATTCTTTGTTTTACCTTTGCTATTACTTTATGTAAGTCCGCTGACGAGAGCATGGCTGTCGTGCCCTCCGCCTGATTTACTGTTTTACCACTATTACACTGACAATTAAGGCTTCATATACATATAATTGCACTAGAATGCTTTTTATGTCTTGATAATAACACTTTACCCTTCTTAAATGTAACATCATATGACAGAGCAACGAACTAAATTGCTGACTATTGCTGCTCGAATTTACTTAAGACAGTATACCTCAGGTCTCGATGACATGCCCGTGTCGATTTCATCGACTACTTAGCAAACGGTCATATCGCGGTCACCGTGCTCTAAATTTTAAAGTCATCGTTCGAAGTTTTCTTCAGAAGGGGAGATTAAAAATAAATTCAGACATTTTATTGAAATCCTCCCCCACCCCCCCACCCTCCCCCCCCCCCCCCCTTTTTTTTTCTACATCATTAAGCGTTTTAACCCAAGGCACATCGAATTTTCAAGTGATGTTATAATAGCTCAATCATTAACACGCTATGTCGAAGTGATACATTTATTGTCTTGGCAGACAGAAGAAATGGGTAGAAGAATAGAAATATTAGTTGTCGCATTTAATATTTTAGGCGCCACGAAAACCTGGCGCCCAAGATTTGTAAATATTACACACGTAAAGGTATGTTTCAGGCACTCGTGAGAAATAAACAAGTAGATTTGTTGTGCCTTACCTAATCTGATCCGTAGCGAGTCAAGAGTAAGTCCTGACAGAGACACAGTCTTCACGCCAAAGCAGGAGCTAAGCTAGTGAATGTCGGTACCTTCATGTTGTAAATGAGCTAAACTAGTGACTCTCATTACTATTGCTGTAAAGGAGCTAAGATAGTGACTGCCATTACTTTCATGGCGTAAATGAGCTAAGCCAGTGACTACAATTTTTTCATGTTAAACAGAAGCTAAGCTAGTAGCTTCTATTATCTTATTGTTGTAAAGGAGCTAGGCTGGTGACACACTACCTCTATGCTGCAAAGGAGCTGTGCTTGTGACTCTTATTACCTTCACGCTGTAGAAGAGCTAAGCTATGGACTCCCACTACCTTCTTGTTGTAAAGGAGCCTAGCATGTAACTCCCATTAATAACATATCTTTCATTAATTTTCCATCTGTAAAACTGTTCCCGGGCAGAGCAATGTTACGAATTAATGAAATGCACTTATGTAATGTTATTTATTCATCACAATACACTATGCAGTGTTAATTTTTACTCATATACAATTGTTAATAAAATCAGGAATTCATTTAAAAGATGGTAGAAAGAAAAAAAAAACATAATGTCAAACTACAATACTTTTTATTGAAATTGTTTTAGTTATTTTACATTTTAAGAAGTTAAAAATAAAATTCCAATAATTTAGACTGTTGGAAAAAGACACATTATACTACTCCACGTTAGCCGTGGTAGCGCAGTGGTTAGCGCACTGGTTTTCTAGCTCGGTGGTCCATGGTTCAATCCCCAGTTGAGGTGGGAATTTTTTAGACCGCAAACGGCTTTGGGGTCGACCTAGCCTCATGAATTGGGTACCAGAACAACTCTGGGAAGGTTAAGGCGGCCGGCGTGATGCTGACCACATCACTCCTAGTGTGCCGATGGTCAAGAAAATATGGGCCTAACACCATATTCCCAATATGCCTCAATGGGCGTGTAACGGGATCATTTTCCTTTTTTTTTACTCCACGTTGTTTCCAATTTGCTATCATGTTGGGTTTTGTTGAATTATCTTTCCACGTACGTATTTTCTTATGTATCCACGTGATCTGCAAATCTATTCTCTCAAGCACCCTGTTATGGTAGGTTACATTCGTGTGAGCGACCGATTACTAGTGCGGTAATAGTGCTTGCCTCTCGAGGAAAAGTTACCTGGTTCCGGGTGTAATACCTAGTAGCATCACGCTATAGTCTACCCAGCTAAACTTTAGTACCCGTCTCTGATTTTGAGTTAGAAAAGGCTCAGAAGGCGCGGAAGGGAACGGGTCACTCCACCTCATAAAAAATCTGAAACCTGGTATAGTTAGGACTCCAACAATGTCAACCCCTACGGCAGTATCTGCTATAGGACCAGTGCCGCCTTAAGGCATGGGCACACTGGGCAGGGGCCCCACGATTCAAGGGGCCCCAAGCTGGGATGCTGCCATATTGTTCATAAGACATCATGTTTATTCCCGTGGGTGGGTAGGGCTGGTAGGGGCCCAGTGCATTGCTTTGCCCAGGGCTTACAATGCTGTCAAGACGGCCCCTGTATAGGACTAACTTTTTTATCCACATGGTCCATTCCCTCAAGTGCGCGATGATGGTTGGGTAGATACCCTGTGTAAACAGCTATTTTTGAGTCAGCTAAAGACATACGCGTGTGTACAGTGTACCATAGTATATAAGGAACCAACATGAAACCAGCAAATTCCAGTGATCGTCTTTTTTTTTTTTCCTCGCATGAGGTCGCATATTTTTTCCTCACATGAGGTCGCATTGGCATCCGCCCCAAACCCGGCTCTGGTCAAGACCACATGTCCCAACACAAGAAGACCCAATGACAAAATGTGTCACTGTAGTGATCTTCTGTGTTCTCACACAAAGGACCTAATGACACATGAATGTCACTGTACTGGTCCCTGTGTCTAGACACATGATCCTAGCCAAAGGCCGGATATTAGGGCGTTGGGTTTGCTGGGAGCGTTATCTGTGCTTCAGGCCCCCAAGTGATCGTCACACGTGAGTGTCCGACCGGTAGAGTAATTACCCGGATCGAAATATGGTATCGTGGCGAGGAAGGCAACTGGTCACACCGTCTCTTTAAGCTGGACCTAGCATTGTGAATTCTGCAACAATCCACTCCCCTGTGGCAGTATCCCGCTATGTGACTCCCTTTAAACCACATATGCGTTATAATTCATTCAGTAATAACCACCTTCATTGTACACGGAAGCTCTATCAGTGCTCCCATCTCTTCCTTTAGATCACTCAAGGGGAATCTCAGCACAGTGCACGAACTCCGTAGCACCGGCGAGGATCCCAATGTGTGTGTATACAGAAATCACACATTCTATAAATATTTTTGTGGCGGGTAGGTTTTTCTTATTTTTGTCAATTTAGCCAGTGCAGCGGCCGTATGGACCTGCGAGAGGCGAGGCTAGCAGGGTCATTTAGCACGGGCCTCAACTCACCAAAAAAAAAAAAAAAGGGGTTGTGGGGTCATTACCTCTGTCCTTTATTATTTATAAGCTTTTTTTCACATTAACATATTTTTCACTCTTCCTAAACAATGAGGGGCCGGCCTCACAATGTGAAGAATCCCGTGGTCTACGTGAGCTCTCGTCTGGTTGTAACACACAGTTCAATCTGTCAGCGCTAGAGGCGACACTCGTTTCTTTTCTTACTGTTCATTTTATTTTAAAGAGTGATTCTTCAACGATCAGTCATCTTCAAGTATTATGAAATTTATTGTATTTTAATGACACATTTACAAAGCCTTTCTTCGTTTATGTCATTTTAATTCCTTTTCACAGATATTCTTGCTAGGTGTTACAAGGCCACAGTGTAAAGACAAAAATCCACTTACCTGATTTCAACAGTGATATGTTGGAGCTCTAGACGGTCTGAGACCGCAATTTGGGTTGCCATTATTTGTCCACTTACCTGTAGGTGGCGCCCTCCGCAGCTCCAGCGGGAGTGATTTGTGTCTTACGATTAATCCTTTCCCTTTTCTGTAGATTAATTTCGTCACCTTGTCTCAGACACTCAAAAAAAAAAAGGAAATATTTCATTGTGGTTCTCACCTTGGTGTTCTAGACCTGACTTACCTTAAGTGGAAGATAAGATGTCAGTTAAATTCTATGACGTGATTTGTCCGGAGTATGTGTGATAAATCAGATTGTCCGGGGCAAAAAAAACCACTTGAGGGGTTGTCTCAGAGGAGACCACCGCAAATTTGAAAGCGTGAAATGCCATGTCTATTATTTAATGACCCCCCCACATGAGAACTAAAGGTTGATTGGTCGGTTGAGCTTTCGGTCTTGTCTCGACAGGCATACTAGGCAGTGTGGTTGTGTGTGTGTGTGAGACAATCAAAGAGGGAGGAAGAGAGAGAGAGAGAGAGAGAGAGAGAGAGAGAGAGAGCATGTGGGAAGGAACGAAAAAGACAAATTCTGTCTTGAGAAGGCTGGATAGTTTTTAGTGCAAAGCATAGCGGTAAGTGCGAGTAATAGTGTCGAGTGGCACAGTAGCTAGAGCGCTTGCTTCTCGAGGAAAAGTTATCGTGTTCGAAGCCTAGTAGTATCATCTGCTACTTTTACCAAGCTATATATGGGTGGCTGACTTTACTCTTGAATTAGGGAAGGCAAAATGTAACCAGGAAAGTAACCGGTCACTCCACCTCATACAGCTGAGCCCTAATATAGTGAAATCTCTAACACTTCACGTCCCTACGACAGCATCCGCTATGGGATTGTCTTTACTTTTAACTGCGTCTATGTAAGGTAAAAAGATAAATAACATTGCCCCTCTGCTCACTTGTTGTTTCACCTTTTTTTAACCTAATCTCATTCACTGACGTATTCTATCCACATCTACCTCTCTGTCCCAGCGTTCAGTGTCTTAACGCATGCCATCTATATTCACCCAAAACACGTGTCCACAGATGAAGACGACTATCCAGTATCCTTACATCTAAACAAAAAAAAAAAAAAAAAACAATGAGGGAAAGACAATCAAATTCAATCTTGAAACACCGTCAAGGTTGCCGCCATCTAGATACGGGCAGACGTCTCGCCCCTCCTGCATACATTTAACACTTTTAAAAGAAACGGCATTTTGCTATAGAAAAACTAACAGACTCTAAAGAATATTGCCACACCTGCTTGGGATGTATATCTAGCCCTTACACTGTACAAGTATTATTTACAACTGTTGCTACTGAAGCAGGTTAAATTCGTTTTTAATTTCATCACGTGAAAGATATACGAACATAAAGTTAATGAGCAGTCAAACTTCTTTTGTGTTAATTTAACGATTAATGTTTTTAATGCTTTCGTTTGATCGCTTCTTAGCAACCGCAAACAGATTTATATTAGGGTGTCACAAATTTCCAGTACATAAATACGAGAGAGACAAACATCAATTCTGGTTTGTTTTTCCCTCTGAAGCTGAAATGTTGGCGTAGCAACAAAACTCTTTATGTTTACAATTTAAAAAAAAATCTGAATGATATTGCTGAGTAATTGTATTAAGACACCTTCGCTATCTGTCTTTGCCCCGTGTAGTTTCCGGGGGGGGGGGGGGGGGGGGGGGGCTTTAAGGAGTCTATGAAAGAATAGGACGACTATTTGAGATAAGAATGCGATCTTTTCTTTGTAAGGTTCATCTTCTCTCTCTGTGTAAGGTTCATCTTCTCTCTCTCTGTAAGGTTCATCTTCTCTCTCTCTGTGAGGTTCATCTTCTCTCTCTCTGTGAGGTTCATCTTCTCTCTCTGTGAGGTTCATCTTCTTTCTCTCTGTGAGGTTCATCTTCTCTCTCTCTGTAAGGTTCATCTTCTTTCTCTCTGTGAGGTTCATCTTCTCTCTCTCTGTAAGGTTCATCTTCTCTCTCTCTGTAAGGTTCATCTTCTTTCTCTCTGTAAGGTTCATCTTCTCTCTCTCTGTAAGGTTCATCTTCTCTCTCTCTCTGTAAGGTTCATCTTCTCTCTCTCTGTGAGGTTCATCTTCTCTCTCTCTCTGTAAGGTTCATCTTCTCTCTCTCTGTGAGGTTCATCTTCTCTCTCTCTGTGAGGTTCATCTTCTCTCTCTCTCTGTGAGGTTCATCTTCTTTCTCTCTGTGAGGTTCATCTTCTCTCTCTCTGTAAGGTTCATCTTCTTTCTCTCTGTAAGGTTCATCTTCTCTCTCTCTGTAAGGTTCATCTTCTCTCTCTCTCTGTAAGGTTCATCTTCTCTCTCTCTGTGAGGTTCATCTTCTCTCTCTCTCTGTAAGGTTCATCTTCTCTCTCTCTGTAAGGTTCATCTTCTTTCTCTCTGTAAGGTTCATCTTCTCTCTCTGTAAGGTTCATCTTCTCTCTCTCTCTGTAAGGTTCATCTTCTCTCTCTCTGTGAGGTTCATCTTCTCTCTCTCTCTGTAAGGTTCATCTTCTCTCTCTCTCTGTGAGGTTCATCTTCTCTCTCTCTCTGTAAGGTTCATCTTCTCTCTCTCTGTGAGGTTCATCTTCTCCCTCTCTCTGTAAGGTTCATCTTCTCTCTCTCTGTGAGGTTCATCTTCTCTCTCTCTGTAAGGTTTATCTTCTCTCTCTGTTTCTCTCTCCCCCCCCCCCCCCCCGCCGCTTAAAATTACCCACACAATATATATCTGGTAGGTCTTTAAAGGGCTTATTATTACTAAAGTAGATCCCAAAGGCTCCTAGGTTGCTGACTTCTAATCATGATGTTATCTCCCTTTATCAATAACTACAACCTACTATGGATGATTAATCATCAGTTCTCCTTTGTTTGTTAAATTTGTCCTGGAACAGTAATGTTATTAGATATGTCTACTAGTCAACAACAAGATGACGATTATGTGCTGGAAAAATAAGTCTGTCTAGCCAAGTTAAATTTGATGAATATTTTCCCCTTATGTTATTTCTGTTACATCATCATTATTTTAATTTGTACGCTCCTTTTGAAGTCCGCAGCCATTACTATAAGTGGTTCCCTTGCATGAAGCCCGCAGCCATTACTATAAGTGGTTACCTTGCATGAAGTCCGCAGCCATTACTATACGTGGTTACCTTGCATGAAGCCCGCAGCCATTACTATAAGTGGTTACCTTGCATGAAGTCCGCAGCCATTACTATACGTGGTTACCTTGCATGAAGTCCGCAGCCATTACTATACGTGGTTACCTTGCATGAAGCCCGCAGCCATTACTATAAGTGGTTACCTTGCATGAAGTCCGCAGCCATTACTATAAGTGGTTACCTTGCATGAAGTCCGCAGCCATTACTATAAGTGGTTACCTTGCATTAAGCCTGAACCAGAGCATTCTCATGCTCCTACAGCAGTGGTTTCCGTGGCAACGTTTTACATGATGAGGTTGTCAGCTCTAAGTTAATATTGACCTTTCACCCCCACAGCGCTGATGTTAAAAGGATCCTTTATCGCCACCTACCTTTTCTCCAAGCAGACCCAGTGGCACGCGAAATTGTTCAGTGAGCCACCCTTGTTGGCATACAGACGATATAAAAATTTGAGGGACCTCTTAGTCCACAGCCGTGTGTAAACTATCAACAGTGGTCATTTTGGTACCGAGACATATAACCGGACATGATGCAAGACATGCCAGTATGTAATCCAAACACGTACAGTGTCATTTCCTACAGCCACGTTCACCATCACCAATGGCTTTACATGCGAGTCACGGAACGTCATATATGCTATTACATGCAAACGTTGCAAAATTACTTCATCGGCCAAACGGGCACATGACTTGGGGATAGATTCTGCAGACACCTCTACGACATTTCTCGGTTGGGATCCAAACCTGTGGCCATCCACTTCAATGACCCTGACCACCACTGTGCCACTGACATCCAGGTGACACCCTATCAGATCCTGTTTCTCGGACGCCAACAGTCGGCTCCGCCTTGAACAACGCCTCATCCATCTTATGGGCTGCCTTAAACCCCATAGTTTGAACACCCAGCATTATTTTGCCTGAGATGTCCTTTTCTATCTAGTCCTATGTGTATCATGGTTGTGATCACCCCTGATTTTTTTTTTTTTTTTTTTTTCAAATTAATATTACTGTTCTTTCATCTTCTCTCTCCTTATTTATTCCGCTCCGTTTTTGTTTTGTTTTATTAATATTACTTTTTCCTCACTCAGTTTTCCAGTCCTTGTTTTCATTATTTTTTATTTATGCTTTCAACTTAGTATCCACTTCCGGTTTTCGGTTCAGCGGCAGACATTTTATTTCCAACATGTGACACACATCCGGGAATGTTTTCTCTTATTTTTATAGTTTTATGTTCTCTACTTAATTCTCACTTTCTTTCCCTTCTGTTTTTCGTTTGTCTGTCCCCGACGAAGGCCTTGTGGCGGCAACGTAGGTTTATTCTTGTCCTTTCTCCCAGTAAGACGTATCACTATTTGTGTTTTTGTTTTTTTCATTTTACTAGGGACTATATGAGGCTTTTCTGTTATTCTGTTATATATATATATACACACACATACACATGCACATACACATGAACAGGATAAGAAAGCGAATTTGTTTGTTTTGTTTTAATTATATTGGGAAAAAAAGGGGGGGGGGGGAAGGGAGGGCTATGAGCAGAGAACATAGAATGGTGATTTACGCCGATGGTCGCCATATAATCAACCGAACGAAATGCATTGATCTCCGTAAATGTTTTATCGCGGTCGGTCATAGATTGATTCTTGTTTTCTTCCGGCTTTCCCCCACGGCCAAATCCTTGTCTGTCTGGAGTGGGCTGTGACCGTTTCATTATGCTGCGCGCCAAGAACAAGCAGCTGTACCTTTTACTATATGTTATAACAGGTAGGGGTTTAGAACTCTGCAGAAACATACACTGTTCTATATTTAATGAATTAGCTTTGTCCAAAGAACGTCACTGTAACTTTAAGCGCTATGTCATGTCAGACACAAAATCGAATAACGCAATAAAATGCAGAATTATGTGCCATTGGCTTTGTTAGATGCCAGATTTTTTTCCCCTTGCCGTTCAAATGGGGCTTTAACTGTTCAACGTCAAACTTTGCACTTCTAGACTTTTCAGCGCCAAGATCAAAATCGTTCAAAATGAGCTTACATCTGGATTTCGCAGATGATGTAGCATTCTTAAGTTCAACACCAAGACAATCCCAAGAAGCAATAAATAATTTGTGTCATCTCTCGGTTAAAATTGGTCTCCAAATAAATGCCTCTAAAACTAAAGCTATGAACTTTTCTAACGAGACCTTTGATATCATCTTGAACGGGGAAAAACTACAGAAAGTTGAAAGTTTCAATTATTTAGGCAGTAAAATGACTCAGGATGGTGACACAACAAGAGAAATCCATACTAGAATTGCTTTGGCAGCTAGCGCCTTCAATAGATTATCTAACATTTGGAAATTACGATCATTGAATATACATACCAAGCTTCGTCTGTTTAATTCAAATGTTATCTCAGTGTTAACATACGGCTGTGAGAGTTGGAAAATAACAAAATCATTGGAGAACAAGCTGAATACATTCGAGAACAAATGTCTTAGAAAACTCATGAACATCAGTTGGAAAGAATTCAAGACTAATCGACAAATAAGAGAAGACTCTAGGCAGAAATATGTCTCCGACTATATAAGGAAAAGACGATGGTCATATATCGGTCATGTCCTACGAATGCAAAACAACAGAATACCACTACAGGAGGGCGCTCACTTGGGTTTCCTGAGGGTAAGCGGAAAAAAGGAAGACCAAAAGAAACACTCAGAAGAACAATAATAAGAGAAGGAAGAACGTTGGGCCTAAATAATGTGCAAGAGCTAAGAGGAGTGGCGTCACAACGAACAACCTGGAGAGCACTGGTTTCTGCCTTATGCGCCGTGTTTGGCGCTTAAAGAATTTATTATTATTATTATTACATCTTGCTTTAAAAACAAAACACACAAGAAGAATAACTGTGCAAACGTATAAAGGTAATGGGTCTATAATGAGACGAAGAAAAGTCCTACGCTACGGCCACTATACCTTCGTCATGAACAGACGAATCAAACAGAAGAGACAGAAAGTGACAACTATGTTTAATACATAAAAGAAAATAAAAATGATACGTGACGAAATTGTAAATATCCGATGTCGCTAACACCGAATTCCAAGGTGGACTAGGTGGCCACACGAATAGCCAATGCACGAGAGTGCAGTATAAAAGTGGAAAGGGAAATCAAATTGGACTAAAAACCGAGACCGAAATAAAAGATATGAAACACTAACAATAAAAAAATTTAAATAACAATTTAAATATAAATAATAATTTAAAATAACGAAAGCATTTTAATGTTAATGAATAAATTAAATAATAATAACTTTAAAAAAGTACCGACGTCAGCATAATTTTAACCAAATTTCTTCGTATCCTACGATCATGAATATTCTTCACAATACCGAAGTTAAGACCGACCTCTACACAAGCGATTACGACATGTATAATTTTATACATATATAAAAAAGAGTAAAGGATCCCGTTACACGCCCATTGAGGCATATTGGGAATATGGTGTTAGACTCATATTTTCTCGACCATCGGCACACTAGGGGTGATGTGGTCAGCATCACGCCGGCCGCCTTAACCTACCCAGTGTTGCTCTGGTACCCAATTCATGAGGCTGGGTCGACCCCGAAGCCGTTTGCGGTCTAAAAAATCCCACCTCAACTGGGGATCGAACCATGGACCACTGGGCTAGGAAGCCAGTGCACTAAAAACTGAGCTACTGCGGCTCTAATTTTATATATAATTTCTCTTAATTTTCACACGCAGAGTTATTTATATACATAGTTTAGTGAAGTCTCTAACACTTCACTATGGCAGTATCTGCTATGGGATAAAGTTTATTTTTAAACCCATGCACGAAGACGACGCGTATCATCGTCAAGTATTTTATATCCTTTTTAATTCCTTATGTTACGGAACCTGGAAGCCACACAACCGCTGGCGACCTGGCAGACAACCTGTGTCAAAGCAAAGATTGCTTCAGCTCTTAATTCTGTAGCAATTAGTTTCACGTAATGATATTCCCAGCGTCTTACACAGCTTCACATTAGTCGTCTTTTTTACAATTACCTGCGCGTGCAGTGGACATGTTCTTTCTTTGTCTCTTGAGTGACGCCCCCCCGCCCCCCCCCCCCCCACCCCCCCGAAAAATATATAGGGCGCTAGATCATTTGCGTTGATGTTAATTCCTTTGCATTAAACGATTTCTCATAACGCAGCTTTGAGAAGTCACTGGACTGTTAATTAACTTATTTGTTCCCTCACATTTACGGAGAAGTGACTGATAGACACCGCCGAACGACTGAGTAGCTGGAATTATGAAAATAAGCTTATGGTAACATGTCGTAACCAAACAGGCTTGTAAATGTAAACAAACATTTAAAATATAAACTGTTACGAAAGAAAAAAAAAGATACAACGAATGTTGTAAACATTCACGAACGTGTTGACAGCATAACAGCATGTCTAAAATGTATTAAGCTTGACTGTTTGACTTAATAACAGGACAGATAACTCCGACATTATGTCTTTCTTCTCTAGCCAGCGGCACTCGAGCTTTCCAGCCCTTTTGGCCCAGTGACATGTCATTGCGAGGCTGGGGGGTCAGTGGACTTTCCTTCCAACCCGGTCAGGAGCTTCGCTCCTTCCCATCCACAGAGGGTTTATGTGCAGGAGCCGTTCAGGTTATTCAGTCAAATTCCCCAACAGAGGGATCCGTGCTTTTAAATCGTAAGCTGGATGCTCAAGTATGGAGAAGAGAGATTAGCGCGCTGGATGCCCAAATATGGAGAAGAGAGATTAGCGCGCTCAAGTTCAAGTATGGAAAATGAGATTTTAGTGCGTTTGGAAGTTCAAGCATGAAAAATACCAAAACATGGACCAGCGCGCTAGAAGAATTCAAGCATGGAAAGTCAAATCGGCGTTATAGAAGTTTAAGCACGAAAACATAGATCAGTTCTACAAGCTGACAAGAACAAAGAAGCCTACAGTAAAGAAAGTTTGTAGAGTTCCTCCCCAACTACGACGAATATTATATAAAGAAAAAGTTGACGCGGCTAAAGCAGCGGGGGTTTTTTTTTTTAACTTTGCAGGGCATTGCACGGATGATTGTTGTTCTCTATATTTGACAGAAAAGCAATTTATTCATTTTTCTTTTTGCTCCCAATGGTGTTTGGATCCACTACTTCAGGTGACTCCTTCCAGGAAGCCGTCACCATAGCAATCCTGAGCTATTTCAGCCGTAGTTTCATCAACACTTTTGTTTCACACGATGAAGTTGCCAGACCGAGGCACAATTTCAAATTAGCAGCCACTTACGATTTGCATGGGGGAGCAGTATTCCCATTTCTTTCTTTGTCTGCTCATAGGACCCCCCCCCCCCCCCACACCCTCACGGGGCTACACGGGGCAAGAAATCATAAGGAATGTTGTGAATTAATTATTTTAAGCTTCGCTTGAAGCAGGGGCGAACTGAGCTTTGGGATTTTCGGGCACTGTCCTATGGCCTATATCAGTAGAGGGGAAAAAAAACTACACTTAAAATGAAATGTATACCTCAGGCACTGTTATTTCGTTCGAATACCGGTACCAACGCGCTCCAGTCTTCCCGGCTGTAAATGGGTACCTGACTTTGAGTTAGGGAAGGAAAAGGCAGAGAGGAAGGACATTGGCCACCCCACCTCTCGATCCTGGCCCTAGTATGGTGAAGTCTCTAACACTTCACTTCTCTACGGCAGTATCTGCTATGGGATTACCTTTACCCTACGTTAGTCATTACCACCACCAGATTATTCGTTTCTTCACAGTCTGAACCAAAATAGTGTGGTCACCTCATGAAGGCCGCAAACTTTCTACACCGAACACCTGGTTTTGTTTTGCGAAAATGACAACAAAATTATAAATTATAATTGCAAACAAGGATTCGGAAAACTTCAATTTTGACAAGTGATGTGCAAGTTAGAGTTCCCCCACAGCCGTCGCGTGAGATCTGACATGCAAGGTCAAGTTCATCGTGATCTGGCCTAGCGATACTTGAGATAAGTAGGACACCAATAATTTTTTTTTTTTTTTTTACTGTACAAGTTACAGCTATAGCGAGACATACCGTCTATACTGGGTGGCTGAGGCACCGTGAACCTCTACACATATAAGACAAATCACTATTACATTATGTGTGTGTAACTGTGTTTGGCACACTAAGGTTATCACGGGAATGAAAGAATGAATATCCTAATAGTAGTTTTGAACTGTTCACTATTATACACACATATATAGCATCATCATTTTCTTTGGCGTTCCTTACGGAGCACGGAGCGATCACTACAGCTGGTCCATTTGCAGGATGCCTACACCAGGGCCGTCTTAACAACATTGTAGGCCCTGGGCACAGCAATGCACTGGGCCGCTACCAGCCCTCCCCACCCACGGGAATAAAAATGTAAACGTCAATAAAATTAAACCTATAGATTTATAATTTAATGGTACTTTCAACAAAAATTTCGTCAACTTACCCACGTCATGTTTGATTTGAATCCCAGGCCTTTCCAGCGAGAGATCGAGTAATTATCCACTCTGCCAAGATATGTCTTATGAACAATATGGCAGCATCCCAGCATGGGACCCCTAGAATCGTCGGGCCCCTGGGCGCTGCCCAGTGTGCCAATGCCTTAAGAAGGCAATTGCCTGCACCACGCATTCACATTTAACTACAGCGGATTTTACTGTGGTAATTTCGTTTACGTAATGAGATTGCTAGCCTTATACAACATCTGATATTAGTCGCCATGTACGACCTGCGTGAGAGGGCAGTAGGCATGTTCTTTCATTGTCTCACCAGAGACCCCCGGGAACTATATACTGTATACAGTTACAATTAAATGACAGAAAAGCCAAAACAGCCCTGAAAGATACGGAGAAGTTTAATAGCAATTTCGAGCTGTAAGTAATTTGCAATCTGTCATTCGTTTATATATCACGGTGCCAGTTTTTACAATGCTCTATTTCTCTAATTTTTAAAACTATTCAAAGTTAAATAAACAAAAAAGGTAAAGGTAAAGGAACCCGTTACACGCCCATTGAGGCATATTGGGAATATGGTGTCAGGCCCATATTATCTTGACCTTCGGCACACTAGGGGTGATGTGTGACTAAAGAGAGATACGGATAAAGAGTTGTTACAGGACAGTAAGGGGCTACCATCATTATCAGCACACTTTATCTCCCCATGATGCCATAGGCCTTCAACAAACGTATGCCAAGACCTCCTGACACGTTCTAAGACCTCCTGACACGTTCTATCAGCTCAAGGTATTTCCTTGTCTTCCTCAAACATTTTCATTTATGTCTCCAGTTATCTTCTCCATGTGTTTGTTTGATCTACCTCTGCCCTCTCTTTCCCGGGGGATTCAAGAGCAATGACTGCTTTGTGCAGCTATCAACAGGTTTCCTCAGTGTGTGTCCTATCAACAGGTTTCCTCAGTGTGTGTCCTATCAACAGGTTTCCTCAGTGTGCGTCTTATCAACAGGTTTCCTCAGTGTGCGTCTTATCAACAGGTTTCCTCAGTGTGTGTCCTATCAACAGGTTTCCTCATTGTGCGTCTTATCAACAGGTTTCCTCAGTGTGTGTCCTATCAACAGGTTTCCTCAGTGTGTGTCCTATCAACAGGTTTCCTCAGCGTGCGTCTTATCAACAGGTTTCCTCATTGTGCGTCTTATCAACAGGTTTCCTCAGTGTGTGTCCTATCAACAGGTTTCCTCAGTGTGTGTCCTATCAACAGGATTCCTCAGTGTGTGTCCTATCAACAGGTTTCCTCAGTGTGTATCCTATCAACAGGTTTCCTCAGTGTGTGTGTCCTATCAACAGGTTTCCTCAGTGTGTGTCCTAGCCACAGGCAATGTCTGTTTGTCGAAATTTTAGTGGTAAAAATTGTTTTACAGTAGCTAATAATTTTTAGTTCTTTTTGTCACCGACTGCCCCATTAAGAAGATATTTTCCAATCTTGTATATGATCAGGTGATAAATTTACGTGGAATTTATTTCCGTATCTTAGAAAATTTATGTTTTACATTATTGGACAGAACACAAATAGAGGAACTAGCATTATTTTTTTTTTTTTTTGCGTTCGCCCGCTAATACTCGAGGCGAAATCTCAGGTTATTATTTTATGTCTAACCTGACATTGATTTTACGTGAGTATCCCTTTATTTCTTGTACAGAGACAGGTGTCCCTCGCCATTCAGGCAAATACTCGCCGATTTCGGAGGTACCCATTGCAGCTGGGTCGGCTCAGGAGCCGCCATCCCTGGTCGACGACACTCCTTTAGATGTTCTCGCCAGGTCTCGAGTTAATCCAGTCCCAATCCCTGTCGACGAAAAATCCTCAAATGCCGTCGCCCGGGTGTGATCCTGTATCACCCGGTCGCCAGAGCGGTGTTGTAACCACTACGCTAGCGCGGCCCCCTTTATGCGGCCTAGCATTATGAGAATAGGGGTTCTGAACCCATGTCTCCCGAGGGTCAAGAAGACGCGTGGCGTATTTCGAAAGATAGCAAAATAAGAATAGAAAATGGAAGAATAACTGCCACTGCACTAAGAAATATATTTAAGTCAATGGACATCAAGGTTTACAAAATATCTTCGGCTCAAACGTCAAAGACCAATTGTATGGCTCCGAAACATGGAAAACAACAAAACAACAACCCAAAAGTTACAGACTTTCATGAATTGATGTTTGTGTAGACTAGAAGAATTGATGTTTGTGTAGACTAGAAGGTTTGATGTTTGTGTAGACTAGAAGGTTTGATGTTTGTGTAGACTAGAAGGATTGATGTTTGTGTAGATTAGAAGGATTGATGTTTGTGTAGACTAGAAGGTTTGATGTTTGTGTAGACTAGAAGGATTGATGTTTGTGTAGACTAGAAGGATTGATGTTTGTGTAGACTAGAAGGTTTGATGTTTGTGTAGACTAGAAGAATTGATGTTTGTGTAGACCAGAAGGTTTGATGTTTGTGTAGGCTAGAAGGATTGATGTTTGTGTAGACTAGAAGGATTGATGTTTGTGTAGACTAGAAGGATTGATGTTTGTGTAGACTAGAAGGATTGATGTTTGTGTAGACTAGAAGGTTTGATGTTTGTGTAGACTAGAAGGTTTGATGTTTGTGTAGACTAGAAGGTTTGATGTTTGTGTAGACTAGAAGAATTGATGTTTGTGTAGACTAGAAGGTTTGATGTTTGTGTAGACTAGAAGGATTGATGTTTGTGTAGACAAGAAGGATTGATGTTTGTGTAGACTAGAAGGATTGATGTTTGTGTAGACTAGAAGGATTGATGTTTGTGTAGACTAGAAGGTTTGATGTTTGTGTAGACTAGAAGGATTGATGTTTGTGTAGACTAGAAGAATTGATGTTTGTGTAGACTAGAAGGTTTGATGTTTGTGTAGACTAGAAGGATTGATGTTTGTGTAGACTAGAAGGATTGATGTTTGTGTAGACTAGAAGGTTTGATGTTTGTGTAGACTAGAAGAATTGATGTTTGTGTAGACTAGAAGGATTGATGTTTGTGTAGACTAGAAGAATTGATGTTTGTGTAGACTAGAAGGTTTGATGTTTGTGTAGACTAGAAGGATTGATGTTTGTGTAGACTAGAAGGATTGATGTTTGTGTAGACTAGAAGGATTGATGTTTGTGTAGACTAGAAGGATTGATGTTTGTGTAGACTAGAAGATTTGATGTTTGTGTAGACTAGAAGGATTGATGTTTGTGTAGACTAGAAGGATTGACGTTTGTGTAGACTAGAAGGATTGATGTTTGTGCAGACTAGAAGAATTGATGTTTGTGTAGACTAGAAGGATTGATGTTTGTGTAGACTAGAAGAATTGATGTTTGTGTAGACTAGAAGGTTTGATGTTTGTGTAGACTAGAAGGATTGATGGGGTACGACAAGGTCACTAATGTGGACCTGATGACAAGAACTAAACAAGCGTCAGTGGAACAAGAGACAAGAAGAAGAAGCTGGTGATGGATAGGACGCACATTGAGGAAAGTTGTTGATAGTATTGCAAGGCAGTCCTTATTCTGGAATCCTCATGTAAGAGAGGTAGAGGGAGTCCCACTGATACAGGGAGTAGAGAACAAGGGACATACGTGAAAGAAATGAGTACGGCATCGAAAGACCTTGGACTGATTACACTGCACAGGCAGACTTGGCATGATTACATTGCACAGGCAGACTTGGCATGATTACACTGCACAGGCAGACTTGGCATGATTACATTGCACAGGCAGACTTGGCATGAGTTTATTGGAGACATATACTCCTTTGTGAGCTAAAAGGTGACGGTGATTCCTAGTGTTACTGGTTTTAGTTTTTAAAATATATTTATTATCATCATCATCATCATGATTTTCCTTTGCCCGATTTGTCTAATTTTTACAATTATTCAAATTTGAATCAAGCATCTTTCATATTTTGCAGTTAAGCTGTTCATGAAGCTAGCACCTTGCATTAAGCCTGAACCAATAATTCACATGCTCATGAAGCTGTGGTTTATGTTGCAATTTGTCTTACATAATGAGGATACTATCGTTATAAAAGGTGAAAGTTGTCCCATAGTAGATACTACCATAGGGGAGTGAAGTGTTAGAGACTTCACCATACTAGGTCCAGCATCGAGAGGTGGGGTGACCAGTTCCCTTACTCGCTGCCTTTTCCTTCCCTATCTCAAAGGACAGAGTCAGGTACCCATATACAGCTGGGTAGAGTGGAGCGTGTCGGTACTGTGATTCGAACCCGACACCTTTGCCGCAGGAGACCAGCGCTCTAACCACTGTCAATCGGACGCTCACTATTGTCGTACTTAATAGTAAATTTCCCGGTTGAAGAGATGAACCTTCTGCCACAGTTCACGAAATCTTACGTAAAACTTTAATGGCGTCTCTATTTTTTCCACATTTATGAATCATAGTCAGGTGATTACACGATGAGTAACCATAACGGTATGCACCACATCGTGGTAGCTATTGTCTTTTTATTACCAGGTATAACAACGACCAAAACGTCTGCATCACTTTTGCCTGGCTATATTCAAGAATGATCGTCCCGAGCAGACGCGATACAGTATCAATACTGACCTTGTCTTAGGTCCATTCATAAAGAGTTAGGTCGTATGTCAGATAATAGTCTCGTGTTTATGAGTTCGGGTGTATTTATGTGTTAAGTCATGAGGATTCTAAGGATGACGAAGTGTCAATCACACGATTGCATAGTTATCACACTGAAGAGAGATACAAAAAAGGGAGATAAAGTATCCTCCAACGGTGGTGGTAGCAGCTGTGATAGGGTTCTTATCGATTCGGTGTGATCAAAGCCTTGAACAAGATGGTCTCGATGGTTGTTGACCGTGTGGCCCGTGACTTGAATTAGCATTGACCTTCAGTAGCTAAACAGCTAAGGTTATCATGGATCTTCTCAGGTGTTTCTTTTTGTTTTTGTTTTCCTGCTGGCGGTGATAATTCACATCGACTGTGTGATCTCCCTGTGATGTAGGAATTTATTAATCGGTCGGGCTGGTTTACAGTACAGCATTCTGTTCGTGTTGAATTTAAACTCGTCTGCGCCATCAGTATACTTGCTTACATATGTCAGCATTGACTCCTAACCAGGGTAAGGACCACCCTTTTCGTGGCATTGCATCACCCGCCTTTTAGTGGGTTTGATGTGACCTCTACCAGTTATGCCTGCTGAGTTGGGGAAGTTCTCTGGGGTTGTTGGAAAGCCCACAATCTCATCTACAATAGCCGCAAGGCTGTAAAAGAGTGAAAACTCGAATCCCGGGGGTTCGGAAGGAGAAGACATGTGTCACTACCACAATTAAACTGGATTATATTAGCTTACATCATTACATCAGCATCGAGTTCCAGAGTAGTTCAAGCATTTGCTTCTAATGGCAAATTTTCAGGGTTCGAAACCTCGTATCATAACGCTCCAATCTATCCACGGGTAAATGGGCATCTGTTTCTGCGCACGAGTTTAGGGACTACAGCGAGGAACGGAACCAGTAACCCCTTCTCTTAAAGCTGAGACCTAGTATACTGATGTCTCCAACACTTCACTCCCATACGGCAGTGTCATCGTTGGGTCTACCTTAACAATTTTACTTCATAATTATAATGGCCTACTGGTTTAAGCTGAATGTAAATATACTCTTTATTTGGAAAGCTCCTACCCATTCTCCATAATTCATGAATATGTAAACATATGGAGCGTATTATTTGCATACGCAACTTTGGCATTCATATGGCTTCACATGTGTAGTAGTTGTAACTTCCAGGTCCAAAAATTTATTTTTCTCTAGCATCTTGAATTGACCAAAGAAAAATCCGAATAAAGATCCAAATTTAACTACGTATGAAGTGACAGCCTAATTCGAACATCACATATTCTGCCAAAATTTGAAACGATTTTATATTTCCATTTCAGGTGTTTCGAGACCAAATCCTGCAATCACGTAAACGACAGCGCACTTTTGGCCGCACAGCTGCAAGGACATTCCTTAAACAAAAAACAATTTAAATTCGCTACTTCGTGGGGAAAAACGTGTAACGCGTTTATAGCGTATACGAAGTAGACCTCAGGAACGTTTTTTTCTGACGCAGCGCTAGAGATCTTCGAAAGCAATCATGGCTGCTGCGACAATCTACTTGACTGTTCTACTGGTCGTTATTGTCTACGCTTACTTCAAAATGTTCTATAGGAAACTGTAAGTATTTCTTTTTTCTTTTCATGTTTAAAATGTGAATGCGTATCATAATCAAAGAGAAGACATTTTAGTGAATATTTTAAGTTATCAAGTTTTCTTCGCTCAAAATGAAAAGTAGTGGGGAACATGATCGATTTCGCCCAAAATTTATATCGATCCGGCTACCAATTAAGACCCCCATATCGATACGGCCTTACATAAAAGTTCAGACTCGCGGTAATAAGGGTTAAGGATTGGGTTTGCTTAGGAACCATGATATTAACTTTAACCATTAACGCTAATCCTAACCTTAAAGACGTAGGTGACTTAACATAGCCGTCGAATCGATAGACATTTTGGGCGAAATCGGACATACTTTCCACTGTTCTTCATTTAAACCACCTTGGGTTGGTGTTGTATTTTTTTTTTTTTTTAAATTCAAAGTATGTCCTACAACTTTTATCGTTAAGCGGCGGTGGGAGATGCAATTTCTATTTTGTACAAATAGTATTGACCTCGCTGGCTTCACACCATGTTTCTGCATACATTTTCCTTATTTATTCTGTCCACCAACCTTTCTGGTGACCCCTGGCTTTATAGTCATATACTATACTCTTGGATACAACATAGTCAGAGTGCGTTAACTTGGCCAGTTTCCCTGTTGTCTTCTAACATACCATAAAGCTCCACATGGAGAGTGGGTGTTCAGCAAATTTACGCCCAGCTGTCCTATGCAGTGCCATCCTTTGTATGTCTTTCCCTATTTACTTTATCATTTTAAATATCTAATTCCCATCTCCATTTGTCTGTGTGTTTTTAGTCTCTCTCTATTTGTGATTCCTGAAGAATGGACTGCCCTGTAGTGCTATCGGCTGGATTGAGTTTCGTGCGTTTTTTTTTTCTTCAGAAATTTGTATTTATACAACCAAAAAAAAAACCCAGATAAGTTATGATGCAATGGTTCTCTCCAGTAAGGGCAGATTTAAAAGAGCCCACTCATAACCCCCTATTAAAAAAAATAAAATAAAACCCCACCAAGCAGACGACAAGCAAAGCCTTTATGCGCCAGAAATGTGTCATGTCGTCGAAACGAAGAATGCAAAGCCGGGGGTATTTTTGGCCTCACAAAATGCAACAATGTTAAACTTTCTGAGACAATTTGAGGACGAAATATTAGCATGGCAAATCAGGAGCTCCCAAAATGCGATCCCATGTGCTAACACTGACGCTGAAAGTGGCTGTTTGCTGACTTCGTGTGTGCATCCTGGCACAGTGTTCTGATGAAAAGTGTCAGTCAAGCTGCACGTAGCTCAAGTCTTTGTTTTCCAGCCAGATACTTTCCACGAAGCAAAGCCAACAATAAATTGATGCCGTTCAGTGCTCATTGTTTTTGGCCAGAAATTAGTTTGGCTCATTCGTGTGAAATGAAATTTAAATTTTATGACCGGAATATTATGTTTTGAAAGGCAAGACTATTAAAATACAGAAAATGCAGTGCAGTGCATCTAATGAATGAATAAATCAATTAATTAATTACGCTATAGCTCCCGAAACAGCATAGGCTTTCAACAAGCTCATGCCAAATCCTCACGTCCTGTGCCATCTACTCAAGTTCTTTACATGTCTTCCTTATTTCTGACTCCAGTTCTCTTCTCCGTGTGTTTTTCGGTCATCCTCTACCTCTCGTAGCCTGGTAACTCCAGAACAAGGACTGTCGTGTAAGGCTAGCAACAGGAAGGAAGAATAATACCCATTATCAGCTGTGGTGACAAATAACACCCTAGCGAGGGAAAGAAAAAATAACAACAAATAAACATGAGAAAGGAAGTTCTTATGGGTATGTGTGCGTAAATTTAGTAAATTTAATTTATTTATAGCTTTAGTGACAGTTGTAACAACATTATGAAAAAAAAAAAAATAAACGTAAATTGCATGCATTGACACGAAATAAACAAGTAAAGAAAAAACTACACAAAATATAACATAAGTGATATGTTTACCGGGAGGGGGGGGGGGGGGGAGAATCGAAGCCACCACCATCCAAACATCCCCCACCTATCGGCTCTCTACAGATGTGAATCGTGACTAAACGCACTGGAAAATAGCACCCCAAAAATAGTGCTTTGTAGACAGTGGTCATTGTCACGAGGCTACATGATATTTTGGAATATAGGACCAAGAAACGACCCAGACTAATTATAGATGCAATCGCTTCTATAATTTCCTTATTCACCATTATATGCCATATTATTTAAACAGCAGAAGTAGCAGAAGTTTCAGGTGCAGTAACAAATGAACAGTGTTTCTCCTAACCCAAAATTTAGTCAAAAGATGCATGATTAAAATATTACGTACCAAAATTATGACACACATGAGGTAAAAGCAGCTACCCCATGTACGAGAAGTACCTCATAGTTCGCGAGCATTAGGTAAAACAAACAACAAGATGCATAGTTAATGATGGTCTGAAATTCCGCGAAATCAATGCTTTTCCTTGGAACAGGAAAAAAAATCGCTCGTCTGTAAATTCACTTATAAAATATTAATAATAAGTTAAGTTTTATGTATGCTGGTCGGCAAATCAAAAAGAAACACCTGAGAGTGAATATTTTAAACATATTAAATCTGTATTTTAGAGAGGAAATAAGATACATAACGAGAATAAAGCTTAACATTTTCACAAGAAACAAAAAATGCCAATGTACAGGCCAATGAACCATTCATCAGTGCAAAATGAAACATTGATCAAAGAATAATAAAGAGGAAAATTGCATAAGTATACATATAATGTAAAAAAAAAACAACAACCCATTATCATATAAAAAAAAAACATTGCTGCTGTCAGGAGATCACAGAACATATCAGTTTGTTAGCAGCCATTAAGAATATAACTATGTGGCTTCTTTGTTGTCCTGACGTAAACAGTATTTTCTTTCCTTCGTTGTTTCAGACGGCCAGGCGAGCCCCCACTAGCTCCAGGTCATTTCCTTTGGGGAAACGGTAAACAATTTACCGAGCATGCGGTCAAGTTTTTACATAAAGCCCACAAGAAGTGTGGTGATGTCTTCACCATCCGTTTCTTAAACCAGTACTGGACAATGGTACTGGACATTCACAGTTACGAAAGGTTCGCCAAAGAGAAGAACTTTGACTTCGATGCCATACAAGAGCAGGTGAACAACAACGTGTTCGGGTATCACATAGTAGATGCCAGAAAAATGATCAGTGAGGCTGGCCAGAAAGTCAATGGGAAACATCTGTTCACTTCCCTTGAAAACTTTACCAAGAACCTCACAGAGGCGTTCAAGCAGACGGCTTCTGAGGTAGACACCCGCACCACCACGAAAGAAAATAAGACCCAAATAAACAACATGAAAAACAGTAACAAGAACAAAGAGAACAGGGAAAAAGATCTCTATGACCTGGTGGAGAATAACGCAAAGATAGATGACCACACTGGATCTTTCATCAGTGCCCAGACATTTCTTGAGCGACCTCCGGCACCGAAGGATGATTTTGTTAGCGATTCCTGGTGCCAAGACAATTTGAGAAATTTGGCGTCAAAAACCTTCTTTTCGCCTGTCTTCTACACAATCTTCGGACGAGGTGAACAGGAAAAGGACGGAAATTTTCATCCCCAGGTGTTCCATAAAAATTTTGACCAATTCCACAAGTACTTCAACTTCCTGTGGTTTGGCATGCCAGTCCAGATGTTCCCACAAGCTGTGGAAGCAGCCGGAGTTCTTGCTCAGCAACCTAGCAGCTCTGACATGATCAAAAGAAACGGCTGCTCCGATTACATAAAGTTCGCAACGGAATTCATGCTGAAAAACAAGTAAGTACCTTTCAATTTGTTAACTTAGCAACATTTTTATATAATACACATAAACAAGAGACGAGTAGACGACTCTGGAGATGGATAGGACAAACATTGAGGACGCCCGTTGATTGATGTCTTTACCAGGCGGTCCTTGTTCTCTAGTCACCAAGTTAAGAGAAGTGGAGGTAGGCTGAAAAACTCGGAAAAGAGAACTGGAGACATAAACCAAAATCATGAGTGACATTGAGCTTATGGCATGCGAGTGAAGGACTTCGCATACGTTTATTGAAGGCCTATGCTCCTTGGGGGGCCGAAGAATAATGGCTGAATGGGTGTATTTAATACATATTCCTTTAGACCTATTACCTATAAAGTTAAACTTGCCACTTTTGTAAAAGGTGTGGATTGTTTATTAAGCTTCATTCATGCGCTGACAGATAATAGATACTTAAACTTGGCTAACAGTGCGACATTTCTTTCTCGTGCAGCCAGACAGAGCGAGACATCATCTGCCACAACTTGGTGTTCCTTCATGTCAACTACAACACGTTCAGAGCTGTCTATTGGTGCATGTACAAGCTGATGGAGGACGCGGAAGTCATGTCTGCGGTGAGGAGGGAGGTAGAGGAGGTTGTTGAGGCAAAGAGAACAGGAGCCAACGAATCTGAATATGAAGCAGAGTTTACTACAGAGGACATTAATAAACTACCAGTTGTTGGTGAGTTCTTGACATTTATGTCATTGTTTGGCTGAATTTGTGTTTCTCTCTTAAAATCTATAAATCTTAAAATCTAGTGCTTGACTGTGTGTGTGTTTGTGCATGTGTGAAAGTTTTCAACATTTGTAGCGAAATGGTAAAGTTTCCACTAAATAAAACTATATATATATATATAGAGCAACTCTGGGAAGGTTAAGGCGGCCGGCGTGATGCCGACCACATCACCCCTCGTGTGCCGACGGTCAAGATAATATGGGCCTAACACCATATTCCCAATATGCCTCAATGGGCGTGTAACGGGCTCCTTTATATATATATATATATATATAGTGGCTTCATGTTCCGTAAGAACGCAAAGGAAAATAATGTTGATGCTACAGAATCAAAATTATTTTTCGGTAAGTAATATGTGTTCGATTGTTGTTGTTTTTTTTAAATATTACTTCGGTTTATTTTTTTATATTTTTTTGTTGATGAACTTTTAACGCTGAAGTTGTACATCGCCTTCCGGATTTCGTTAGATTTATTTTAATGAAAAACAAAAATACGTAAGTTTTCCTTTCGTCAAAAATGATAAACTTTCTTCTATGCTCCGTTTTACAGACTCTTTCTTGAAGGAGGTCATTCGCTGGACAAGCGGTGTGTTTATGGTTAGAAAGTGCACCGAGGACACTCGCTTTACTACAGCAAGCGGCCAGACATTCAACATCAGAAAAGGGGACAAGGTGGCTATCTACCCTCCAGTGTTCCACCATGACCCCGAAATTTTTGCAGACCCTGAGGTAAGAATTCTTTATGGCTTTAAGTGTTGTTTCTTATAAGTTTTACAGCTTCTGCTGTTTATATTTATGGTTTTAATGGGAAGACATAAGACATGTTAGAGACTTCACTATTCTAGATCTAGATTTATGAGGCACGATGACCATTTCCCTTCCTTGCTGCCTTTGCTTTCCCTAACTCAAGAACTGAGCCATAAACCCGGTTACCGATATGTAGACTGGAGCGTTACGCTACCATATTTTGAAACAGGTAACTTTGCCACGAGAGAGAGAGAGAGAGAGAGAGAGAGAGAGAGAGAGAGAGAGAGAAAAGAATACATAAAGAAGAGAGATGAAGACAAAGTGAAAGAGACAAAGAAAGCATAGAAAAACTTTGAGCGAACGACACAGAACCAGAAAAAGTGGCGTGAATTTAAGACATTTGCTTCTCACGACAATGTTTGAATGTTTTATAGCATTTTAACTCTTAAAGGACGGCACGCCAGTATTCAGAGCCGATTTTCCGTGGCTCTCGTGACCGGAGACAGTTTTTGGGTCCGGTATATCTGAGCTAAGGTTTTATTTTATTCCCAGTCTTATTAATCCTCATTAAATTTCCTTTACAGCTATATAACATAATTATAATTTTTTTGAAATTAAAAAGAAAAGAAAGCTTTAAAACAATCGACCGTTAAACTTCTTCACTATATAAAAAAAGTGACAGAAAATTTCCTTTGTCAAACATGGGGGAAAAAACCTCTTCGTGTTTTAAGAGTTAAATATGCGATAAACAGAACGTTAACACGTGATCGATGTCATTGTAATATTTCATTCGTCTTTTTAAATTAAAATAAACATTCAACTTTCTTTTGTTTCATTCACAGACATTCAAGTACGACCGCTTCATTGATGCCGATTTTTATAAAAATGGCATCAAAATCAAACATCCACTGATTGGCTTTGGTTCGCTGTGTCCGGGTCAGAAGCTATCCATGCTTCAAATCAAATGGTTCATCATCAACATAGTGAACAGTTTCAAGCTTGAGTTGCTTGAAGGTGAGAAAACCGCTCCTCATACGGGCATGTACGGACACGAAATCTTGCCACCAACCAATGACGTCCAGTGCCGTTTCATGCCACGAGAGAACGCATGCGCACTCAAGTATATTAACAACTATGGATCGAACGGTTGCAAAGGTCTCGGGGGTATCTCATCGGGGAATATGTTGTGAGTTCACATTTAATAAATTATTATATTAAGTTATTTATTGTCGAAATAGCAGCTCTTTTGAGTTTAGAAAAAAAAAATTTGCTAAATATTTTCAATTTGTTTATATCTATCCCCCCCCCCCCCCCCCCCAACTTATGGCACACACAGTCACACTTATGTATATTAGAATAGTAAATGCAGGAAGGAAACAAAAAAGTTAAACAGAACAGAATTGTTTGCAACCTGGAGAATGAAAATAACTTTGAATATCTATGAAATACTTTGCTTATATTAAATACAGTCCAGATATGAAACCCGTTGAAGTGGAAATGATCAGTTCTTGCATAAAAACTATCTATTTATTCTCTATTACCGTATGAACAATTAGCACTCTACTTAAACTCTAATTTTCTGAGAAAGTGTCATTGCTAAGAAATAATATTTTAAATTACTTTTTTCTATGTTTATCACTTTTTGTAGATTTGTTTATAAACTGAATTTGTTTGTTTTACAATATTTATTTAAAGAAAAATAGAACGTATACACTGTGATGAAACGTTTTTTCTGTTCCCTCAGGTTTAGTCGGTTAAGGAAAGCGACTAATATGCGGTTGTGCAAGGTACAGGCAATCTCATCACTTGAAACAAATTACTACATAAATTTCAAGAGCATATGCTTTGACTTTGGCTTTCTCAAGCAGGCCTGTGCAATGGTGGATTCCCTGCTCTGTAAAGAGTGAAAAAAAGATTATAATGATTTAGTCAGAATCCTAAGAATAATTCAATTTCAGAATTGTACCGCAATTACATAAAAAGCAGCTATTGTTAGAAGTGAATTTTTTTTTTTTTAATGCGAATTTGCTATCTTGATTATATGGACAGATATGGCTGATTTTAAATATATAAATATTTTTTTTTTGTGTGGGTGTGAGTGTGCGTCTTACTAAATCTCATTTTTTTTCGCAATACGGGTAGAAATGTAACGTTGTCGAGAGAGACGACAGGCAAAGGTGAGACTGATGAGTGACTATCTGGTGTATTACTTCAGTTATACACCTTGATTTCATTATTTCACGAGAGTGCAATGTTTGTTTCCTCTCGTAGTTTATATAATTGTTTGTCTCTGTTTGTCGGGTTTTTGTTTTATTCCTATCCCTGTCTCATGAACATATCATATTTATTGCGTTTGTTAGGATTTGTTTGTGATTTTGGAATAACACTTCGAGGAAAGTTATGGTGAAGCCAACTAGTAAGCCCGTAACACAACTTTGTGTTAATGAATGGTAGGTCAATATGTGAAGATCTTAATAAAATTGTAACAGCTTTATGTGAATGAGTGATTTTCGAGTCAATATGTGAAATTCGCAGTAAAATTGTAACAAATGTTTGTGGATAAATGATAGATGAATTTGTGAAAATCTTAATAAAATCGTAACACAGCTTTATGTGAATGAAAAATAGGTCAAGAAATGAAATTCGCAGTAAAATTATTACAAATTTTTGTGAATAAATAATAGGTGAATTTGTGAAAATCTTCGTAAAATCGTAACACAGCTTTATGTGAATGAAAAATAGGTCAAGATATGAAATACACAGTAAAATTGTAACAAATTTGTATGGATGTAAAAATCTGAGTAAAAATGTTAACACAACTTTGTGTGAATGAATGATAAGTTATATGTGAAATTTGACTGCTATTCGCATATACACTGGTAAAGGTTCGAGTACGGTTGTTAAAACATTGACTTAGGTCGCGTCACGAATTTTGTTAGAATACCACACATGTATTGCGTGGTAGTGATATTCTATTAATAAATGCCATAGGTATGTCACCTTACTATTATTGATTTTGTAGCATTTCTGTGCCAAAAATATGAAATGATTGTTTGTTTCCTTAAGGTACTCAGTGCTAGTAACCAATGTTATTATACAATTTAGGGTATTTAATGATAACTGCTTTGACGGTCGGCGGCTAAGGATCAAAGAAGAAGAAAGAATGAGAATTAGAATGAGACAAAGGAATACATGGAAAAGAGAACTGGAGATGAAGTAGAAATAGAAAAGACCCTGGAGCTGATGGCACAGGACAGGAAGACCTGACACGTTTGTTGAAAGCCTGTGCACTTTGCGGCGCTAAAGGGTGATTAATGAGAGCCGCACCACAAGCGCGCGCGAGCCTCGCCACGCCGTCCTCTGATCTAGATTTTTGTAGTGGTTTTACCGTAACCCTGTTTCTGCTACAACATAGCTGGTTATGATATCCATGCGTCATACAACAATCTTAAGTGTGCATTTATGCGCCAGAGCATGAACTACTTTCATGACATTAATATTTCTGTGACAAAACAGGGAATAGAAACAAGAAGAAGGGAATAGCTGACCCACTAGGATTTATGTTCGTAACTTTAAAACAGAAAAAGAAAAATATATTCACTGAAAAATTGCTATATCGTTTCTAATGAATCTCTATGTTTGATATAAACTTGCTTTTACATGCTATAAAATGTATAACTTACATCTGTTTCACTGTCATAAAATGAGGTTGTTAACTGTGGACATATAACTGTTTGAATAATAATAAATAATAATAAATTCTTTAAGCACCAAACACGGCGCATAAGGCAGAAACCAGTGCTCTCCAGGTTGTTCGTTGTGACGCCACTCCTCTTAGCTCTTGCACATTATTTAGGTCCAACGTTCTTCCTTCTCTTATTATTGTTCTTCTGAGTGTTTCTTTTGGTCTTCCTTTTTTCCTCTTACCCTCAGGAACCCAAGTGAGCGCCTGTAGTGGTATTCTGTTGTTTTGCATTCGTAGGACATGACCGATATATGACCATCGTCTTTTCCTTATATAGTCGGAGACATATTTCTGCCTAGAGTCTTCTCTTATTTGTCGATTAGTCTTGAATTCTTTCCAACTGATGTTCATGAGTTTTCTAAGACATTTGTTCTCGAATGTATTCAGCTTGTTCTCCAATGATTTTGTTATTTTCCAACTGTTTGAATACATTTATGTTAATTAGTTGTGAAAATATAACCTGTTCAGTGAATTCACTGTTGTTGTTTATGTCTATAAATAGCAAGCCCAACGGTGTCCCGTCATTTTTTTCACCCATATGACAAGACTGGGTTACTTGTGAAGGTAGTACAGGGGTTTTGAATACCTTGACTTCATTTGCATTTATAATTTTATATGTGACATATTATAGGTCAAGGCTAGATTTGTCATAAAAATTATGCAAAGTGCTTTAAGAAAATAGTTATCAAATAAGTAAACTATATTGAAACATTCTTTGAATGAACGCGATTTAGTTAATTAATTATTGTCGTGTTTGGAAAAACAGAATCAATCCACACACAAAAAATTGTGAAAATGGGATAGATGGCGGGAAAATTTCAGTTGGTTATGAATACGAAGATTATCTAGTTTCCTTTACGACACAATTGAAACTGAATTTTATATAGTCAATTTTACTTTAATCGTTAACTCAAATTATTAATGTTGTAACAATGTCTTATAATGAATACAAACAAAGCTTAACTCAGAGTAAGTCTTCTGTACGAAAACGGCGCTCCTGAGACAGTGTTTATAATCTCATTGTATGAACTTCGCAGTGGCGAACATTTCCTTTGGATCGAATAACGTGGTCACACTAGCAGTGTAATCAGGAAGTCGGGTTCTTGGAAAAAAAACGGCTTGAAATTCAACGACTCTTTAAAAAAAAAAAAAAAAAGAGCCACCAATTTCTTGTACAAATAAATATAGTCAGTGCCACCTGTTATGTCTGTCGTTATATTATTTAAAGTCGAAATTAGAACATTTTCATATCGGCACTAACTACCAGTACCAAACTTTAAAAACGCAAACAAACAAACGAATACTCAACAAACGATAAAACGTCTACTTGCTTCTTTATATAGTGTGATGTAACAGTCTGATAAAATGGTCGTCACTGTATGTAATGTTATCACGTTTGTTCTCATTTATCACGAAACTTGAGGATATTCCAAGTTTCCATGGTAACATTATCATTACATGTATGTAATTCATGGCTCTATTACCTAGTTTTCTGTACATAACCCTTGTTCGAGCTGCAGTGGGGTGCAGCTCACTAACATTTTGAGAATCGTTTAAGAATTCGATACGGTTGTTTCAGATGTGTCTTTGTACAAGCTTCGCTGTAATGAGTAACTTATCACGGTACATGATTAATATCCTCCTATACAACGGTGTAGAAATTATTATTTATTATGTAATATTTTTATTATGCGAATTATTTTTTTGTAACTTTACGCCAGTTTTAAGTTTTGTGTTCCTCTACATTTAAATATGTCTTGTTCCTTGATTATTCATGCTTCATTATACCCCATGGTTCATATTTTTTATGCCGTTTGTTAGTTTTTTAAAAAAAAGTCTATGACGTCATATATCATAATTATTTATGACTCATTATACCTCGTGGTTCATATTTCTATGCCATTTATTAGTTTTTTTTTAAAATCTATTACGTCATTTATCATTCTTAACATGAATATATGAAAAGTGTACAAAGATGTGAATATCATGAGATTGTGTGAGAATCATACAATCACGGGAACATCCCACAATCTTATGAATATCCTGTGCACATGTCAAAATAATACGTTCAATAGAAAATAGTTCTGTTTTATAAATATAATACGTTCAATAGAAAATAGTTCTGTCTTATAAATATAATACGTTCAATAGAAAATAGTTCTGTCTTATAAATATAATACGTTCAATAGAAAATAGTTCTGTCTTATAAATATAATACGTTCAATAGAACATAGTTCTGTCTTATAAATATAATACGTTCAATAGAAAATAGTTCTGTCTTATAAATATAATACGTTCAATAGAAAATAGTTCTGTCTTATAAATATAATACGTTCAATAGAAAATAGTTCAGTCTTATAAATATAATACGTTCAATAGAAAATAGTTCTGTCTTATAAATATAATACGTTCAATAGAAAATAGTTCTGTCTTATAAATATAATACGTTCAATAGAAAATAGTTCTGTCTTATAAATATAATACGTTCAATAGAAAATAGTTCTGTCTTATAAATA